>JADBJO010013826.1:30000-32500 GCA_016801955.1 Conus betulinus
ATTTTCGTTGTGGAAATAGATGTAGAAAGAAGCACACCTACCTTCAACATTGTTATTTGTCCGTTGTTCCATCCCTCGTTCATATACGTTCCATAGGGCTGGCGGAAAGCTTCCGGCGGGCTTCATGTATGTTGTGTTGACGTAATTGAGGAAATCCTGCATCCTAACGAAGATCTAAAACCTTACAATCTGAACAGTCATGTGACCGGACGTGACGTGTTTCCCTTCACCAGGCCCCGCGCCGGAGATTAGGCACATCTTCGGCACTCTTCGCCAATGTAGCCTAGCGATTATGACGTGTTCAACTTATGATGTACTTCAACACTCATCCACACCTACCCTCCCCCCCCAAACCCCACCCCCTAATTTATATATAGGAACACATGGTTGTTGTATTGCCGAAAATGATTGTTCTTTTTATGTGTGTGTGTGTGTGTGTGTGTGTGTTGTGTGTGTGTGTGTGTGTGTGTGTGCTACGCCGCAATGTCAGCCTGCACATCGACATAGGGTCACAACGACATTGGGTCACATCGACATTGGGTCACAACGACATTGGGTCATATTGACATGGGGTCACAACGACATTGGGGTCACATCGACATGGGGTCACAACGGCATTGGGTCACATCGACATGACGTCCGGTCGGCTACTTCTTTAATTCAAAATTTCACAGAACTGAGTTCAATCATGTTTCTTTTTCGACTGAAAGTAGTATGGGCATGTCTAAGCTGACTGAACGAAGCAAGCAACAAACAAAATTCTCCTACTCCTTTCCCACCCCTCCACCCCCTCTCTGTCTCTCGTTCTCGCTGTCTCTCTCTCCATCCCCCCCCCCCCCCCACACACACACAAATTTATGCAGCACAACCGTACCATCTCTCTCTCTCTCTCTCTCTCTGTCTCTCAGGTGTACACATGCACACTCAGGTGCCGTCGCAGGCGCACACTAATTCATTCACTGACTGACTCTCTCTCTCACACACACACACACACACACACACACACACACACACACACACACACACACATACATGCACACTCAGGTGCCGTCGCAGGCGCACACTAATTCATTCACTGACTGACTCACACGCGCGCGCGCGCGCGCGCGCACACACACACACACACACACACACACACACACACACACACACACACACACACACACACACACACCGTCTAAACAACGTACAAACAGAAAAACCCTACTCCTTCACCTCTCAGTGACTAACATCATAAGACAAAAGACCCCCCCCCACCCCCACCCCACCCCACCCCAGCATACAGACATTTACTCCGTTGAAATGAGCAAAGGCAGAGAGAGAGAGAGAGAGAGAGAGAGAGAGGAGAGAGAGGGAGAGGGAAATCCGGAAGTTTGTTAGTTGATATTTTATACTTCATAAGACAAATACCTCACATAAAAGATGATGATATTGATTTTTACATATGTGCGGTTTACAAGCCTTTCCAAAGCTGTGTACACAAACTGCGCACAGTGCTTAGTGTGTCTGTGCGATGCGACGTGCCGCTGATTGTTTCTGCATTTCCTGCAACTTTCCGGACGTTTCCAGTCAATTACGCAACATCATTTTTAAAGAGAGAGAGAGAGAGAGAGAGAGACGCTTTGACGCTTTTGACGATTTTATTGCCTTCATCTTAACAAAGCCATTAAGGCAAGGGGGGTACACATACGACTTGATACATTGATTCATTAAAGTATGATGAAAATAAAGTATAAGGAAGATAAATAATGATTAAATTAACAAGGTATCAGGAAGTAATGGGCTTATCAAATCGCTCACATTGTTAGAAAGGCACATATATTTATAACAATCACTAACCCACACGTGGGAAAACAGTCGGAAAACTTCCGTATATAACATCCTTTCCTACGCTACCATTCCCACCCGCTTTAAGTTCAAAAATACTGTTCCCATTCCCTTCACTCGCCTTACACGCAAAACAAAACGAGTTGGCCTAAACGCAAGCTCACATTCTTCCATTCCTCGTTTTTCTCAACCTCGCCATCTAATCTGACAATTCCCCGACCGCGCCCGACCGCCCTTCTCCCTCCCCCTTCCCCTCCCCGATCCCCTTCACGTTGTCCCATAAACACTCACGCACAAGTGCAAGCGCGCACGCACGCGCGCGCGCGCGCACGAACACACACACACACACACACACACACACACGCACACACACACTGAGACTACATGGCCATCCACCTCTTACAAAAGAACAGGGGGGTGAGGAGAGAGAGAGAGAGAGAGAGATGTAACTTTGATGTGATCGTTTCTGTTTCTTATCGCATTCCAATTCCGTTTGACTGTGTGGAAATACAACGCTAAGTAGACCGCAAAAACCTAACACCAGACCGATGTTTTGGGTTATCCAACATGGCGGATAAGTTCCGCCCACTGGCTTCAGTGGCCTTGGCGGGAAGAAAGAACGGCGTGTGCTCTCCCCTTGATCTAACCTTCTTGGGTAAGCCAATATGGATGG
>JADBJO010013826.1:40000-50673 GCA_016801955.1 Conus betulinus
AGTTACGTCGTTATCTGTTTTCTGGGGGGGGGGAGGGGAGGGAGGGCCTGGATTAGGATTGACATCTCCACAGACAAGGATGGCGGTGGACACAAAAATCACCAGGATGGCTGTCCACACCCCAGAAACAACCTTGCCCACATCCGGTTCAGTTCGCTGGAATCGGACACTCTGGACAAACAGAACATGTTGTGCAGTCAGAGTAAAAGTGAGAAAGTGCTTTTCCAAGATATTAGCACTGAATGGAACTTGCTGTGCTTGTTGGTGCTGCTCGGAGAACTACGACGGCATAGTGCTGGCTTTCCAAACCTCAACGGTGACCAATGCTATTTCACATTAATTTGATTCTTGAGCCTCAGCGTCCTTTTGACCGCACCATGATGAGAGCGATGTTGCGATGGATTTTAGAGAGGAGAGGAGAGAGAGAGATGAGTTGCAGGAGACCAGAGGCAGATTTGTACAATGAGACAGATCAGAGACACATGCGAGAGCAGGGAGAGTTTGACAGGGAGAAAGGGGGGGGGGAGGGGACGAGGGGCAGAGGTAGAGAGAGGAGGGAGGTAGGAGATGAGAGAGAGGGGGAGGTCATGATTAGAGACGAGGGGAGAATATGAGGAGGTAGACGGAGGAGGATGATGAGAATGAAAGTAGAGGAAGGAGAGGAGAGAGAGAGAGGACAGGAGATGGGGAGAGAAGAGAGAGAGAGAGAGAGGACAGAGGAGGGGAAGGAAGGGAAGGGTGAGCGGGGGCGAGTGGGGTGTGATTGGTGAGTGGGTGTGTTGAATATGAAAGTGAGGGGGGGAGAGAACACACAATAAATGAAATGATGGTGTGCCACAGTGGGTGTTATGTAAATGTAGGCAATGAGGGTGGGAGGGGGACCAGGGGGGGGGTAGGGGGAAATAGGGGATATGCACCAAAACCTCGAAAAAGAAGGAGGTAAACTGACAAGGGGTAGGGGGGGTGGGGGGGGGGGTGGTGGGGGAAGAGAGCAGAGAGGGGAGTAGAGAAGGGGTCAAGCCGCAGCTAAAAACCGACCCAAGTCTGACCTGGGGGGTTGCCTACCCCGCACAAGGGTGGAGAGGGGAAACGGGAAACCCCGACATGAAAAAAAAAACCCTAGCCAGACGCAGCTAGGAGCTGCAGGGCTCGCCCCCCCCCCCCCCCCCCCCCCCCCCCCCCCCCCCCCACCCCACCACACACCACAAAACATGAAAAACCTCTGCCGCGCCACCACAACCACACACCCACACACCACACCGCACACGCGCCACACGCGCGCACACACACACACACCACACACACCACACACACACACTACACACACACACACACACACACAACACACAAAACCTACACACACACACATACAATGTGCGCACTGTGCGCGTTCGCAAACACACAAGGCCACACACATACACACGCCAATACGCACGCACACACACACACACAACACAACCTACATACCCCAATAAAAAAAAAGGGGGGGGGTGGGGGGGGGGGGGGGGTAGGTGCGGGGGGGGGGGGGTTGGTACGGTTACAATGGAGAATAAATGAGTAAATGTACAAAAACAAGGCATTACATTAAAACATTTGGGTAAAGAATAGGGGAGGTAGGGGTTGGTGCTATGGTGGCGCAACAGAAAACAGGAAAAAAAAAAAAAAAAAATAAGAGCATAACGCAAAAAAGATAGATATGAGGTCATGATTGGAGAGGGCGCTAACAACACTAACAATGACTCCCCAAAAAAAAACAAACAAAAAAAAAAAAAAAAAAACAAAACCAAGTGGGAAGAAAAACGGAGGGGGGGAGGGGGAGGGGGGGGGGGGTGGGGGAGGGGGGGGGGGGGAGAGGAGGAGGGGCGGGAGGGGGGTGGAGGGGAAGGGGGGTGGGTGGGGGGAGGAGGAAAGAAGGAAGAAGGAGATAAAGAGAGGACCCGTCATAGAGGGCCCCCTACCAAAGGAGAGATGCCTGAGAGAAGTGCTACGGGAGAGGAGAAGGGGGGGAAGGAGGGGAAGAGAAGCCTCAGGAGGTCGGGTAGAAGGGTCCTACTAGGGGGGCGACCAGAACAAAGGGGGGGAGAGACAGGAAGTAAGGAGGGAAGAGGGGAAAAGTAAAGAGAAGGAACACACAAGAAGGAGAAAGAAGGAGCCCTACGGGGGAGACGACTACCTGAAAGGTGAACAAGGACAGGGAGGGGAAGGGAAGGAGCGAGGAGGGAAGGGGGGGGAAGGGTAGGGGGGTAGAGAGGGGGGGGAGAAAGGGGGGAAGAGGGAGAAAGGAAAAAAAAAAAGGGGAAAGGAAGAGGGAAAGGGAAGAGAAAGAGCGGGGGGGGGGGGAGGGGGCGGGGGGTGGGGGGTGGGGGGGGGGGAGGGGGGGCTAAGGTGGGTAGGAAGGAAGGAGAGGGATGAAAAAAAAAAAATTAATAATAATAATAAAATGAAAATAAAAAAAAAAAAAAAAAAAGACAGGAGACTGGGGAGCTAACCCTACTCAGAAAACTCCTGGCAAAAGATATAGGCTCTCAAAACGATCATCCCAGTAGGCGCTAGGCTCTATGGTCACGAAGAGGCCCACTGATGCAGACCAACCATGCACAGGTATATTAAAGGGGAAAGGGAAATAATAGGTCATTGTCCACCTGAATTGGCACGGAAAAAAAAAAAAGGGGGAAAAAAAAAATTACAGAGAATTGCTACGCTTTTTCATTGATACCAGCTGGATTTTCTGGTGCCAAGTTTTTGAATCAGGTGAGACTCCATATCCTTCCTGTCTCTAGAGTCACTAGTTTTTTCATGAGCCACAAGCCCTTCACTCTTGCATTGTGTGCAGCGGAATGGCTGGGGAGTTGAAGTGCTTGGCTACTGGTTTGTCCCTGTTGTATTTAATGTCAGCGAGGGTGTTCCTTGAATCTGACAGTCAGAGAGCGTCCGGTCTCACCAATGTAAAGTTTAGAGCAAACGGTGCAGTGGATGATGTAGATCAAGTTAGTTGTGGTTTGGCAGTTGAAGAATTTGGAGACAGTCATGCGTGAACTGGGTCCTTTCACTTCAATGGCAGTACAGATGAAGGGGCAGGTCTTGCAGTGGGTAGATTGCACGGGCTTGTGCCTACAGAAGATTTACGTCTGTGAGGCTGGAGACTGGAACGCACAAGCATGTCACGGATATTCTTGTCCCGTTTGTAGGCAACTAGGGGGGGCTGGAAAAAAAAATTTTAGCCGAGTGAGCACAAGACTGAAGGATGTTCCAGTTGGTTTGGAGAATTTTGCGCACCTGGTGGACAGAAGGGTGGTATAGAGCAGGCTGACAACAGGTCTGTCTCTGGTTGATTCCTGGGGTTTCGGTTCCAGAGTTTGTGGGCGGGGTGATGAGCTGGACTTTCTGGAGAGCACGATCAATGATGTCTTCGGGATAGTGGCGTTCGAGGAAAAGAATGTTTCATTTTCTAGGGCTTTTACATCAAAGACAGAGTTCTCAGAGCAGAGTCTGCGGGAGTCTCAAGAACTGAGAGGTAGGGTATGCTGGTTTTTTGGTACTGGGATTATGTGACGATCTGTAGTCGAGATAAGAGTGTGAGTCCGTAGGTTTATAGTGGATGGAAGTGGAGAGTCCCACTATCGGTGATGGAGAGGAGACGACTCATGTCGAGGAAAGTGATGCACTTTTCAGATATTTCTGTGGGTGAACTTGATAGTAGGATGAAGTTCTGGACTGCTGTGATGAAGACATGGAGATCACTGATGGGGCCATGGAGGTTGCACCAAGTCCGTCATCGATGTAGCGTTTATAAAATTCAGGGATAGGACCATGGTATGGTTGCAGGGAAAATTGTGTTCAAAGTATCCCATGAAAAGGCGGCATGCGCAGCTGGGCCCATTCTGGTGCCCATGGCGACACCACTGATTTGCTTGGAGGTGTCGGCAAAGGAAGGTAAAGGTGTTGTTGGGTTAGGACAAGGCTCCGCGAGGCGAATCAGAGTGGTGGTTGCAGGGAAAGGGTCTTTTTCTTTGCTTGAGAAAAAAAAAGACAGGGCTTGCAATTTGTTACTTGCTGTTTAGTACCAGCGCCTCGTTAAGAGTCCAATTCAAGGTGTTGCAGATCTTTTTACTGTTCCAAGCAGGGAGGGTATTCAGACCCTCTCTCAAAACATTTTGTGTCTCCCCACCCACCCACACCTTTTTTGTTTTTTTATTACCGTCTGGTCTTTCTGACAGCCCCAGTGGCATTATACTCTACTCATTGTAACTCATTTTGGTCTCCCTCAAGAGCAATCCAAAATCCAGGCTAGCCCTGTCACGCACAGCCCCAGCACAGCGGTCCTGAGAGAAACATCCAGTATCAAGTTGTCATGAGGGCAACCCACTGAGGAGACCCGGCAGTGCTGTCAGATCAACTTCTGCGATGTTCAGTGGGTGCCTGTTCTGATCCAACAACTAGGATACGCAGTACTAAAAGTAAGAAATCCCTTCCTGATGACGATGATAGTGGTTAGGGGTCGGGCGGCGGGACCAGTATGTCGGGAGCACCCCCCTCCCCCCCTTTCCCCCTCCAGATGCCACCACATCCAACCAAAAAATCCCCGCAAACTTGCCAATTCAGATGACCTTAAAAGGGAATCATCATGCGCGTGGACTTTAAGAGGACCATTCACTGTTACCATGAAAGCATTGGCATGACTGACCATGGAACTTTTTTTTTTTCATCATAAGTGTATGATGCTGAAACTAATTGAAATATCCATTCTGGTCCAGTTAATGCCTTCTCTCAGAATCTAATTCAATTCCAGAATCAACCGGCCCAAGAGATACAGACGCCTATAGTGTTTTTCAGGAAAATTGACACCGTGGTTCTGGTCTTCACATGTACAGTCAAATCCAAAAGCAAACTCCAACTCGGGATAAAGATCCAGCCCATTGTTTAGCGACGGCTTTTTCAAAACTCTTGACTTGGGCTAGGTCTAGGTTACATTATTTCATGTACACCATTTTAGAAAATCTTTCTGTTGTTTTTTTTTTCCTTTGTTCTTGATTCATGTTAATGGAGTATGATCTACAACACAGAGCTCTGTGAAAGCTTATTGCTTTTAGGCTGTGCTGCTGATATGTTGTTGTGTGGTTTTCTTTCATTGAAGCTTGTGTCACAGTGTGAACGTCAAGAAGGATTGTTTTGATGTTGTTACATCAGTGTGTATACTGCCTTGTGGTTTGTCTTTAAGGGTTTTTTTGGTTTCCAGAGATTTGTTTGGGGTTAGTTTTCTTCATGGATTGTGCGCGCGCGCGCATGTGTGTGTGGTGTAGTGTTGTTGTGTGTGTGTGGTGTGTGTGTGTGTGTGTGTGTGTGTGTGTGTGTGTTTTGAGTTGTTATGAGTTGCAGTTCATGTCTGCATGGTAAATGTATGTCAATGTTATCTGTGTCTGTGAGTACGTGCATGCGCACACGTGTATGTGTGTATGTGTTGTCGCACGTGCATGTGTTGCGTACGTGTTTGCGTGTATGTGTGGTGGTGTACACTTATGCGTTTGTACACATGTTAGTGTGTGTGTGTGTGTGTGTGTGTGTGGGTGTGTGTGTGTGTGTGTGTTGTGTTGTGTTTGAGAGGAAGAGAGAGCAGAGAGAGAGAGAGATGAGAGAGAGCATGAGTGTGTTGTGTGGTGTGTGTGTGTGTGTGTGTGTGTGTGTGTTGTGGCGCGCGCGGCGCGGCGCGACATAAATCCCCCCCCCCCCCCCCCCTTTTTCCCCCTTTTTTCTGATGGATCAGGCATTCATGATGCTTGATGTTTGCAACTGTTTGTCTTTTGTTAGTGTGTGGTGGGTGATGGGTTTTTCTTTTGTTGTGTCTGTTAGTTTTTGTATGTATTCTGATCTCAGCTTCTGTCCCTTAATTTGTTGAACAAACTTTTGAAGTCTGTATATTCTCTGCCTCAAAATGTGTGTGTGTGTGTGTGGTGTGTTGTGTGTGTGTGTGTGTGTGTTGTGTGTGTGTGTGTGGGTGTGTGTGTTATAAATATTTTTGAAAGGGATACACTTTCATGATACTGGATGTTGGTGATAGTATGTGCTTTATATTTTTGTTTGTTTGCCTGTTATGGACTTTTGTTTTGTTTTTCGCTTTGCTTCATTATGCTTTTTGTGTTCACTGATCTCAATCAGTCCTTTGATTTGTTGATCAAAGCATGATTGAAATTGGTAGTATCTTCCTTACATGTGTGGGTCGTGTGTGCTTGCATTTTGTGTATGTGTGTGCGAATGCACATGCGCTCGCATGGTGGTGTATGTGTGTGTGTGTGTGTGTGTGTGTGTTGTGTGAGAGAGAGAGAGAGAGAGCGAGAGAGAGAGAGAGAGATATGTCCTTGCAAGATGGGTGTGTGTGTGCATGTGGTGTGTGTGTTTTTGTGTGTGACAGAGAGAGACTGTTTGCTTTCGGGCATGTGCATTTATGTGTGCGTTTGCGTGTATTTGTTTTGTGTGTGGGTGTTGTGTGTGTGTGATACTATGCTTGTATAATTGTGTGTGCGTCCACGCATGTTTGTTTGTTGTGTGTGTGTGTGTGGTGTGTGTGGTGTGTGTGGTGTGTGTGTGGTGTGTGTGTGTGTGTGTGTGTTGTGTTGCGTGTTTGTGTGTGTGTGTGGGTGTGGTGTTGTGTGTGGTGTGTGTGTGTGGTGTAAAGAGAGAGAAGAGATGAGGGAGGGAGAGAGAGAGAGGAGAGAGGAGAGAGCACGGATGGCATCAATATGTAGCGCGCTTGTGAAATCAAATTGATTTTCTCTTCAGTTTTGGATCTCCTGTTAGACCTGGTGAAGAAATTAATTTTGATTTGTATGATTTTTTCTGTTTCGTGCTTTCTGAACTGTAAATAAACTATTCTGAACTTGAATGTCATTGTTTCAAATTTGTTTGAAAATGTTGTACACACACACACACACACACACACACACACACATGATATATATATATATATATATTGTGTGTGGTTTGTGTGTGTGGGTGTGTGTGGGGTTGTTGTGTGTGTGTGTGTGTGTGGTGTGTGTGTGTGCGTGCGTGCGTGTGTGTGGTTAGAGAGAGGGGGATAGGGTGGTATTAAAAAAGAACTGGCATTTGATGACATAAATTTTATCACAACTGTGATCATTTGTAAATTTTTGACATGCCACACACAAATACAAACATACATGCCTTTTGATGTTAAGACACATGTTTTTTTTTCACACACATGGTATTTCTGTAAATATTAGTCCAAAGTGAAATAAGACCTTAGATCAGTTCAGTCAAAAAAAAAAAGAAGGGAAACAGGGAAAACGAAAAAAAATCATCATCACCATTACTCAGCCCCAGACGACGAGGTAGCCCATTAAGTCATAGAATTGTCCTTGTCAGCAGAAGTTGAAGAAAGCAAAAAATATACAGCGTGAGGCAAGAGGAAAGGGGGCAAAATTTGAAAACAATTTTTTTTTAAAAGAATTAAAAGAAAAAGATGAGGGGTGGTAGGGGCCGGCGGGAGGGGGAGGGTAGGTAGGGTTAGGGGAAGAAAGAATAAAAGATCTTGCCTTCAAATAAGTTTTTCGCCAATAAACAGAAAATAAGATTGTTTTTCTTTGATCAAGAAAATTCATTTTATTTCATAATCATTCACATCGCAGTCCCCTAATGACGTCATAGATGTGTTCGTCGTCCCCGGAAGTGTGTGAGTGACGTCACTGATGTGATACGCGCAGTCGCGTCTCACGCCCGTCTCGTCCTGAACAGTTAATAGTAGGAATGGTGCCACACTGTGGCGACGGGAGTGACACAGACAGACGGTTTTTTTCGTCAGAAAAGTGTTCCGGAGAAGGCACAAATGTCGTCACACCATGATCCGCGTCAGGCTGCGCGGCGCACCGAGCATCTTCATAATCTGCGCTGTTTAGAGTGACGTCATGACCGTAGGTTGACGTGATCCTCTGTGGCTTGTGCTGCAGCCATGTCGACGTAGCCTTGGACTGAAAGTCTGCTCAGTCTGCCTCGTCTGTCTGTTGGGTGTTCGTGGGCTGGGTGTTGTTCATGGTCTGTGTGTTCAGGTAGCATGATCCATTGTCTTCCGCTGTGTCTGAGTCAGATTATGATGTATTTATTGGTATGGCTGTTGGTGGTAGCAGCGGTTGTTATACTAGCATTCTACATTCTTTGTCTTGTAGTCTTGCGTGATAATTACAATGTCGTGTCGTGGAGATATTTCGAAGATGTGGACAATTAACATCGAATAATACCCTATGTGTGTGCTTGTGTGGATTCTTAAACGCGTATGTGGTGTCTGCATGAGTGCGTGCGTGTGCGTGAATGCGTGCGTGCGTGTGTGTGTGTGTGTGTGTGGAATTTTAACAGCTAAAGAAATTTTACAGCTTTGAAAATAACGCAAACACGGACCTGAAATATAAAAAAAAAGCATAAGAAAAAGAACAAAGAACAAAAAAAAAAAAAAAAAAAAAAAAAAGAAAGAAAGAAAATAACACTTATGGTAAAGGTGTAATTTGTTTCTCGTTCCTGTTTGTTCGGTTTGGGTTGTTTTTGTTGGTTAGTTTGTTTGTTGTTCTCGTCGTCGTCGTCGTTGTTGTAGTTGATGTTTTTGCTTACCTTCGTTTATGTATGTTGAGGGATCCCCAAGTACATCCAAATAACTGTAACAAAGAGTCAAACAAACATAGTTTAGAGCATTGATTATTCAAAATCAACACACTCTTGAAACAAAAGAGAACGGGAAAAAAAAATCTATCTTCTGGGGCAGTTTTTAAGACGATGGTCAAAATGTTTGCAAATAATTACATTTAAACCCATCTGGTTTTCAATGTCACAACAAACTTGTCTTAGCCAGAACTCACACGTACGCACGCACACATGCACGCACGCACACACACACACACACATACCAACACAAGAGCGCACACATTCGCTCTGATGATGTTTTAAAACCGAGTCTTGTCGGAAGCGGGTTTTCCGACACTGTTCACATCGCTTGAAGGGGTGCCGCACGCATACTTCCCACACTGTTTGATGTTTTTAAATCAAACCGCATTTTATTAAAGGACAATAAATCTCGTTTCAGGGACAGCTTAGGGCCTTTTTCTCAATTGCCTCCTTAGACCGTTCTTCGTGTATTCTGTAGTAGTTTTATATCGATTTGAATTGTCCTACTCTCAGTTCCCGCGATCACACGATTTTGAACACGATCGCATGATTTTGAGTGGATCAAGAATTTTATGGTCATTTCTTTCTTGTGTTTTATGCAGTTGACATAAATATACTGTTCTCTGTAGGTCATACCAAGTGTCCAGAAGTGTAACTGAACTTGTGTGGGAGGACAGAGAGCATGAAGAAGTGGATTACAGTGTGCACAAAAAGTTTTTGTTTTCTGCAAATGTGTATCATTTTGGATTACTTACATCATGTGAACTGTGTAGATTCCTCACTGAAGGTAAGCATTTTTGATAACTATATTGTTTTGTCTATCCGAAGGCGTAGGTTTCATGCTTTTAGGTGAGGTGGTTGATTTTTTACGATTTTTTTTGAAAATTGCCAAAGATAATGTGATCTGAGGGACAGACTAGTCCATTTTGGCTGTGACTTGATTGAGCTAAAGAGTGGTTCAGTATCCCAAATCACGCACACAAAGAACACAATCGGAACGCACACAAATACTTACACGGGAAGATAAACACTCACGGGAACACACACTGATCGACTGAAACCATTTTACTGTCAGATTAACGTATTGTTGTACTGACATTTAAAAAAAAAGACTCTAATAAACTAACGAAAAAACCAAAATAATACAAGCAACATCTGAATGACATGAAAATCATAAAGGAAACTTAACAGGGGAAACATTTAACATTTAGAAGTAAAATAGTAAAATCAGAAATTGTAATAACTAAAAAAAAAAGTTATAACTCAACTGTATTGAAAATGAAACTCTCTCTCTCTCTCTCTCTCTCTCTCTCTCTCTCTCTCAGGACTACCACGACCCAAACACACACACACACACACACACACACACACACACACACACACACATGCCAGTGTGTGTGTGTGTGTGTGTGTGTGTGTGTGTGTGTGTGTGTGGTGTGTGTGCGTGCGCGCGCGCGCGCGTGCGCGTGATATCCAGACCTTTCTTTCTGTTTTTCCTTTTTCCACTTTTTTTAATCTATTTATTATTTCTTTGTTTTGTTTGCTTGTTTTGTTGTTGTTGTTGTTGTTGTTGTTGTTGTTGTACTGTTTCAAACAGGAGCTGCATCAGAAGGAAACTCCTTACCCTCTGCAGTCGGGCGTTGAAAGCTGGCACAACGTCGTCGCCAGCACAGAATAAGGGAGACAACCACGAGCAGCAAGACGAGAATCGTCACGAGTGATGTCACTATTATGATCCACAGCGAGGCCGATTTGGAAGTCGTCTGCTCGCTTTGGACTGAACAGGTGGGTAAAAGAGTAACCCGTTCAGATAGATAGTTGAATGAATGAATAGATAGATAGATTAAAATGAGTAATTAATAAAGTACAGCACTGGAGACGAGTACTGATCGTTAGTCGCTATGGTCCAGACTTTCTGAAAGACTGAAAAAACAAGCCAGGCAAAACTCCCGGGGCATTCTGGAGTGATTAAATTGTACTGAACATCTGCGGATCATCTGGTCCAGGTTGGA
>JADBJO010013827.1:15000-17500 GCA_016801955.1 Conus betulinus
TTCGACGTCTTTAAGGAATGTCCTGTGTGTGTCTGCACCCTATGTAAACACAGCGCGCGGGCTTCAAAGGTGGTGCAGGATTTCTCCCAACTGATTCGTTTGGCAGCTGAGGACAGTACTTCTCTGGGTCCCACCCACACCTTCGAGCATCGGTTTACCTTAAGACGCAGTTAGATTAGATTATTCAGAACTATTCGGTGGGTACTCAGACCGAATGTCTTTTCTGTGAATACTGCAAAGCTCTTATACGTCTCCTGCATGTCACCAACGAAGAAGTGCGCAAAAAGAATCGAGGCTACCACTGGCCCCTTGGAAAACCTGCTGACTGCAGTCAAGAAATGGAAACTGCAATGGTATGGCTCTATCTTTCAGCCATTCAGCACCACTCCTCTCTTCCTCCTCCTCCTCACTCCTCTTGTTCCTCCTGTTGTTCCTCCTCTTTCTCCTCCTCCTTTTTCTCCCTTTTTCTCGCTTCTCTTCTTCTTCCTCCTCATTCTACTCTCGCTTTCCCCCCCCTCTTCTTCTTTCTTCTCGATTTTTTCTTAAAGTTTACTTTTTTTTTTTCTTTTCATTGCTTTCTTTCTTTGTTTCTTTCTTTCCTGTCCCATCTTCTATGCCACCTTGGTAGCATTGCATCCACGCCGCTCATTCCGAGGCCCCCGTCCACAGCCACAGGCCAGCTCAACTCGCCGCAGCCCCGGCACTGGAAGTTCACAAGGAGCAGTCAATGTCAAATCGTCAATAGGCAACCCACCGGAGGAGACACTGCACTGCTGCCGAATCGCTTGGGTAGTGTTCAATGGCGCCTGTTCTGATCCAGCGTATGCAGGAACGCCACTTTCTAAGTCCCCTACTGACGACAATAACGGCTTAGTCGCAGAACTGGCGTGAGTAAGCTCTCTCTCTCTCTCTCTCTCTCTCTCTCTCTCTCTCTCTCTCTCTCTCTCTCTCTCTCTCTCTCGAGGGTGCCACCACGTCCATCCAACGACAGTGTTGGGTTATTTCCCTTGAGGTTCTCCTCATTTGAAGATACAATAAGAGAATGACCTCCCAGTAACGGTTATTGTATCTTTGTCCAAAACCATCACAGACAGCTCCCATGGATTTGCCGATACCGACGGAACCAAACCAGACCACAGACGTGGAGAAGGCATCGAAACTGAGGTCACCATGAGAGCAGGGCATGAAGGGGCCACATAATTTAAGGTCTGATTTTGATTCTGTTTAATGCTGATCAATGAGAATGAGGATGATGAAGATGATGCTACGGATTTCCATTTGGGTCTGAGACCTCATGACAGGGCTGTACTCTACGCTTTTTTCATAATACATCCCAGCGCCAACCAGGCTCGAGAGGTACAGACACCTGCAGTGTTGGTCAGGAAGTTTAAGCAACACTCTCAGAGACGAGCCCATTTAGTGGACGAAACTCGACTGTGTGGGTCCCAGTCTTCCCAACTGAGCCCGTAGCAAACTCAACATTAGGTAGGAGTCGGACAGGGCAGAAAAAAATCCGACATGGCACACTGATGGGAATTGAACCCACAACCTCCCAGCCACGAGTCTGCGACGCTAACCACTTCACCACTGGTGCTGCTGGTTTTACTTTTTAGTCCTCTTCCTCCAATGTCTTGTTTATCTCCTTTACGTAACAATGCAAGAAACCCGGAGATGGCAATTTATCGTTTCGTTGTTACTTGGTCCTTTCTATCCACCCCATCAAACGTGCATAACCAATACAGGAAAAAATCGTGACATGTCAAGCCGATAGTATCCTGTATCTACTCTTTGATCTGTATTCATATTAACATTTAATGGGTTTACCACACACCACTTTTCGTCAAAATCAGTGCAATAGACTTTTTTGTTTTAGACAGACAACGCAGCCAGCACACGCAGGTGAAAACATAACCTCCTTCACGGAAATAAGAACGACTCCAGTGACATCTGCTGTGGAGGTGGATAGGGTGGGGCTGCTACATAATGCGATGTAATGACAGATAATGTGTCGTCACGCATTAGCACAGGACCGGTGTCAAATCTGGCGCACGTGCAGCAGATCAAAATCTGCCCAGGGGTGGAGAAGACGATTTGGTCTCACACCCTCTGTGTGTGTGTGTGTGTGTGTGTGTGTGTGTGTGTGTGTGTGTGTGTGTGTGTGTGTGTGTGTGTGTGTGTGTGCTGCATATCATGGGCACACCTCTCTGGCATTGTCAGTCGGTAGATTGGAAGGGGGGGGGGGGTTGGGGGGGAGTGGGGTGGAAGGTGGATGAAATGGGGGATGGTGGGCGGCTGTCACCAGTGCCAGACGCGTTGTTGAGATACCATCTCCCGAGGAAAACACTGCATGCACGTGTGCAAGACCAAGTACACGTACATGTACGCAGGCACATATTTACATCCACATTCACACATGAATGTATAGACAACACATGTATACATCAGCATGTATATGCAAGCGCGTGCACGTGCAGCATACTTACGAGCATTACTGTGCACA
>JADBJO010013827.1:27500-40000 GCA_016801955.1 Conus betulinus
AGGGCAGCTCCAATGTCACGTTGTCAGCAAGATCTGTCTGTTGAACTGCAGCGTAATTGCACAGCTCTCATGTCAGTCTTTGGTGCAGTAGTTTAGATGTGAATCAGTTAAAAATGCAGAGTTCTTCTTCGTCGTCGTCGTCATCTTCTTCTTCTCTGTAGGGAGTCACTGGGGCAACACTCTGAAAAACTGTTCATCAAGTTTCCCCCAGTTCCATCGATTTTGTGCCAAGGCTAGGGTCTCTGCAAACAGTTCCACTGTCTGTTCTGTACTATTGTCAGCTCTTTTTGTTTCCACTGTCTCCATCACCGATCACTTTCCTGCAGGATCGCTTTCGCAAGGCTGTTGGATCTTGTTACATGAATATACCCACGTTATCGTCTTAACTGATGTTTGTAGATCTTCATAAGGTCCGAGGTGCTGATTGAGACGGTTTGACGCACTTGTTCGTCGGAGATACGACCGGTACGTCTGATATTTGGCATCATTTGCTAACACCTCCTTTCCATGACTTGGATTCTTATTCAGCCTGGATGTGACGTGACGGTCCCTGTCTCACAGGCGTACAGGAAGATGGAATGCACCAGTACATGCAGGAGCCTGGTCTTGTGTTTCTTGGGGATCTTATTGTTCTTCTTATTGTCATGCTGAAGTCTAAATCGTGCTGGCATGGTCTTTGCTGCCCTTGACAGGATTTCAGCTTTGGATCCCTCGTTACTGATGAGGGATCCCAGGTAAGTGAAGTGCTAAACTGGTCATAGCTTCGGTCCATGGACAGGTATGTCGATACTGATGATCGTGTGTCTGACTGTCAGCTTGGTATTCTCGGTGCTGGTTTCCATACCATTTCTTACAGATGTTTCGTACAGTCTTTCAGCAAGCGAGCAAGTTCTTGTGCACCACCTGGTACCCCTTTTGATGTGATCTGCAAGTCACAGGTACTGATGATTCTTCTTACCTTGCTGACTGTGAGGACATGATCTTCAGGTGCGTCAGGCGTGATGCGTTTCCAAGAATATGTTACCAAAGTTTGGGAGACATAAGCAGCCACGACAAAGTCCATCTGAAGTAGTATGGAAATACCCCGCGAAAGCACTCTATGATTGATCAGAACAGCCCAAATGTCAGTCTTTTGCCGTTTTCATTATCTGTACATCAATGTGTAACACATCAATTTAGACCAGATGTAAATCTTTTGAAGTTAACTACCAGCCTGTCAGCTGACATGTGAGAAAATTTTCCCATCACAGAGGTCAGTCTTTTGAACATGGCCGTTAATATTTCTCAGTTGTAATGGGAAACATCTGCGTAGATCTTATGACAGATTTTGGCGCGTTATCAAAAACACTGTTAGCTAAAATGGAAAACAACAGTATACAGCGCTGATGCCAATGTTAGTAGTTTATCACAATGATTTTAACATTACTGTGCTACCACAAGTCAATTGTCAGTCTTTCGCCGCTATTACGACAACGATGTGTGAATAAAACGCATTGGGGACACCTGAATATCAACCCTTTCTTCATTATTACGTTCTATCAGTTGAATTAAAAGGCATTAACATTGCTCAGAACCAAACGTTTGCATTTTTCGATTTGTTTGTTTGAAATGGAACACCTCGGCGCAACTGAAGCAAATAACTTTGCACCTTACCAGTCACCCGACTTTAGTGCGGCTAACATGTCAGTCCCTTTACACCTCACTTCTGAAGATCTGTCTGCCGAAAGGGCGGCACAGCTCATACGGCGACCGATTACAATGAACCGATCCAGCTGATCTGTCAAGTGAAATGGAACACACCACGCAGCCGGTGTGTCAATCAGTCCTTGGTGCGCTATCATCAACACGTGTTGTGGAGAACACCGTTCGGTCCTCCATCGTCCCAGCGCACTTTGGCATTGCTTTTGTTGCACGTGCTCTGTTCTTCAGCTGAAGTGTCGAGGGATGGGAGGACACTGCTGCGTGTGTCAGCACACAGGGGGGTAAGATAACACTTTCAGGTGCTCATGGGCTGAAGATAGCAGTGGCGTCATATGTGTGTGCATGCCCGCATGCACGGGCACGTGTGAGTTTTTTTCATGCACACATGCGCAAGGATGAACACATGCGTTAGGCTCGCGCATATGCATGTGCAGGCATGCCGAAAAGCGTACACACGTACAAACATGCGAGCTCGAGCGCACATACGCAGAAAACACACACACACACACACACACACACACACACACACACACACACACCATCATATGTTCTCACTCAAACACACACACACACACACACACACACACACACACACACACACATACACACACACACACACCATATGAGGACAACCCCAGAGAACATAAGTATGCTACATACTCGTGCGAGCGCAAGAGTATTAAAAAAAAAAAAAAAAAAGGATGCACCGGCCAGTATACATTGTTACAAGCCACATTACCTAGTTTATCACTAAAATCTGGCCGGGGAGGGGGGGGGGGGGGGGGGGGGGGGGGGGGGGGGAATGACACCTTTCACTGCAAAACGCTTTGAGTACAATTTGATCGGAAATCAGATAAACCCCCAGGAAGAGACAGCCATCTCTCCTTTTACAAAACGACAGAGTCAAATGGGGAAAGTAGGCAGCGCTAAAATGATCATCCCCTGTGGGGAAGTCGTTCATTATCTTTGTCACCGCCCGTCATTGTCGTGTCACGCTGGCCACGTGCTCTGGGAAGAGGTCACGCAGCTTCCTTCCAATACCGCCTGCATGCCTGCACCGACCCCATTTCAAATACCGCCCGTACCCCGTTAGCCCACTAAACCACATGCGCTTGTTCTTGCTTGTTACTTTTCAACACGCTCTTCAGACTTCCATACGCTGAGATATCTTATTGACCGTTTCTCGTAGT
Source organism: Conus betulinus (assembly GCA_016801955.1). Lineage (NCBI taxonomy): Eukaryota > Metazoa > Mollusca > Gastropoda > Neogastropoda > Conidae > Conus > Conus betulinus. The sequence continues at coordinate 30,392 of JADBJO010013827.1, forward strand.
CTTGTTGACTCTTTTTGTTTTGATTCATGTAATGATTATTTTCTTTTCTTTTCTATATTGCATCATTTTGTGTGTATTGGTGGTGGTGGTGGTGGTGGTGGTGGTCTGTCGTCGTGTTTCTTTCTTTTTTTTTTTTTTTTTTTGAAGGGATTGGTAGTGCTGAGGCTAACGTGGTGGTTTTGGGAGGCAGGGAAGGGCATAGGGATAGTAGTACAAACGTTTGTCTGTCTGTTTTTGTCTGTCTGTCTGTCCGTCTCTCTCTCTCTCTCTCTTTCTGTCTCTCTGTCTCTGTCTCTCTCTCTCTGAGGATGTGTGTGTGTGTGTGTGTATGTGTTTTTCTGTCTCTCTGCCGGTCTCTGTGTCTGTGCAAGTGTGTGTGTGTGTGTGTGTGTGTGTGTGTGTGTGTGTGTGTGTGTTTATGTCTATCCGTCTCTATGTGTGCGTCTGTGAGCGTGCCTGTTTACATGTCTCTGTGTATTTATGTGTGTTTGCGTGCAAGTGTGTGTGTGTCTGTGTGTGTGTGTGTGTGAGAGAGAGAGAGAGAGAGAGAGAGAGAGAGAGAGTCATTCTCACAATGTTACTCACCCAGCCCCTCTCCTTCCTGCCTGTACGTGGATAGGCACAGATATCTACACATACGCCGGCAACAAAGAACATAACGGGAATCGGCATTATTGTAAACGAGATTCTGTCCACTTGATCTAGTGTGGGGCGTTAATGGGAAAAGTTTGAATGTGAGAAGGAGAGGGAGGGGAGAGAGAGGAAGTGGGAAGGGGAGATGGGTTGGTGGGGTAGAGAGGGGTGTGGGTGGGGTGGGGTGGGGGTGGATCAATAAGTGCAGGAGACACCAGAGATATGCCTAACTCCACACCTATCTCGGTTCATCTTGGTACATGACCACTCGCTGTTACAGATTGTTCGCCACGCTTCCGACCATTTTATCGCTTGGAGACATCAGTGGTATCTATTTCAGAAAGTCGTTTGGAATCCACTTTTTTTTTTTTTTTTTTTTTACCTCTGTGAACATGAATGTGTATGGCCTATTTCTTTTGGTGCTGGTCTTTACTCTTCGATGTTAAGAGTAAGTGTGTGTGTATGTGTGTGTGTGTGTGTGTGTGGTGTGTGTGTGTGTGTGTGTGTGTCCAACCTGTGTGTATATATGTGGTTGTGCCTCTCCCCCCCCCCCCTCTCTCTCGCTCTCTCTCTCTGTCTCTCTGTGTCTCTCTGTGTCTTTCTGTCTCTGTCTCTCTGTCTCTGTCTCTCTGTCTTTTTTTTTCTTCTTCTTCTTTCTCCCTCCAAACTCCATGTCATTTTGCTAAATACCTTCTACACATTTTCATGCTTTATGAAACAAATGATTATATGTCGCACCCTTTTTTCACTCTCTCCCTCTCTCTCTCTCTCTCTGCCTGTCTGTCTGTCTGTCTCTCTCTCTCTCTCTCTCTCTGCGTACGTATGTGTGTGTGTGCTCCAAATTATGTACATACTTTGTCTAATTCATTTTACCGTCTGTTTTTTATACATACTAATTGTTGTACGTTTTAGTACATTTCCATTTCAAATTATTACATGTTATGCTTAATTACTACCTTCAGTTTCTGTTGTTCCCTTCTCTCTCTCTCTCTCTCTCTCTCTCTCTCTCTCTCCTCCTTTTTTCCCCTTTTTTTCTGCCCCCCTCCCCAAATTCCATCTCACGTTGCTAAATATCTTCTACATATTTTCATGTCTTACGGAAAATGATTATGTGTTGTGCCTTGCTCTCTCTCTCTCTCTCTCTCTCTCTCTCTCTCTCTCTCTGCGTACGTACGTGTGTGTGTGCTCCAAATTATGTACATACTTTGTCTAATTCATTTTTACCGTCTGTTTTTATACATACTAATTGTTTGTACGTTTTAGTACATTTCCATTTCAAATTATTACATGTTATGCTTAATTACTACCTTCAGTTTCTGTTGTTCCCTCTCTCTCTCTCTCTCTTCTCCTTTTCCCCCTTTTTTTTCTGCCCCCCTCCCCAAATTCCATCTCACGTTGCTAAATATCTTCTACATATTTTCATGTCTTACGGAAAATTACTGTCTGTTGTTATACATGCTAATTTTTGTACGTTGTGGTACATTTCCAGATATTTCCCAAGCTCAGCCCACCTCCCACCCCCACTCTCTCCTTCCCCTTCATTATTGTTATTTTCATTTTTTTTATTTATTTAATTTTGTTTGTTTATTTTGTTTATGTTTTATTATTTTTTTTTTTCATGTTCATTTCTCTTCTATTTTCACTTGATGTTCCATTATGATTGCTGCTTCCACGCCGAGCCTGGCTGGCTCAACGACATGCCCCTCCCTCTCTCTACCCCCCCTCCTCTTACCCCCCCCCCTCTTCCCCCCCCCCCCCCCCCCCCCCCCCCCCCCCCCCCCCCCCACACACACACACACACACTGTCACACACCACGCAGTTGTGCAGAATATCCCTCTAGTTCCATCACTGATCTTTTGAAGACACTGGACAACATGTCTACAGGTATTGACCACGGACCTGGCAAGAGAGAGGACAGGTGCCAGTCTAAGGAACTAGCCCAATAGTCCGTTTACGGTTACGGATATGGCATCCGTGAAATTTGTCCAGTATCCAGCATCATATGTTCAGGTCTTGATAAACGTTTACGTCAGCGTAGCCGTTGTCGTCTCTGCGTCTTGACACACGGAAGAGTATCCTCATCATTTCAACTCGCGGGAGTATTGTCTGTCTGTACCTGTAACACACGTAAACAGATTTATACATTTTTACTACTATCGTTTCTTATTTTTCCTTGATTGTGTACATGTTTGCATTTGTGTATATGTGCATGTGCAATGTATGTATGTGTACATGTATATAGTGATAAAGATGTATAGGTGTGGGTATGTATGTTTTTGCGTCTTTTATTTAGAATATCCATTTCATTTGTGACATGTGTAATTATAAGCGTTTGAACACATGATAAAGCATTAGCTTTTTGTTGTGTTAAAAATGTCCTATTTATTGTAAAACTATGGCACTGCAAAGTGGAAATAAGTGTACTTAAACCAAACCGATACATGCAGTTGTGCATTAACACTTCTCCTTTCTGCCTGGGATCTTCACTGATATAACTTGTTGCTCAGTGTCACACCGAAGGTGACCAAGATGAGACTTCATTGCTATGAACTTGTTGTGATTCATCACATCACTGACGTCCTATGGCTTTGTTTTGCTTTTGTTTGTTTTTTTTTTTTTTGCACTTCGCCGACTCTCTGTTTGCTTTTGCACTGCGTTGATTCTTTCTTTGTGTTTGCACTGTGCCGATTCTGTTTTTTTTTTTTTTTTTTTTTAAACTGCGCTGGTCTTTCGTTTTTGCACTGTGCTGAACTTTGTTTTTGCACTGTGCTGAACATTGTTTTTGCATCGTGCTGAACTTTTGTTTTTGCACTGTGCTTCTTCTTCTTCTTCTTCTTCTGCGTACTCTGGCTGATACTCCTGCGGACACTCCCTGTATAGACAGGCAAGGATTAATCCCATCTACCCAACAAAGGGAGTGGAGTTTTTGTGTGTATGACCGTTTTGTTTTATCCCGCCATTAAGGCAGCCCATACTCCAGCTTCGGGGAAGGTGCATGCTATGTGTAATGTGTCCTTCATACCAACGGCCAAACTGACCTTCTCTTCCAAAAGTTGGTGATGGGATTTTACGTGTGTGCAAGATGTTATGCGTGCGTTCACACACGGAACCTCGGTTTATAGTCTCATTCGAAGGACTGTATGGGGAATGGAGTCAGAACCAATGTTAACTCCGAGGGGAAAATCCCCCAGGTACCGAAAACGCCCGGCGGAGATTCGAACCCGCAACCCCAAGATTACGAGTCCGGCGCTCTACCACTGAGCTATTCCGCTGATTCTGTGTTTGTTTCCACAAAGCGCTGATTTTTTTTGTTTGTTTGTTTGTTTGTTTGTTTGTTTTCGCACTGCGCTGAGTCTTTCTTTGTTTTTGCTCTGTGCCGATTCTTTTGTTGTTGTTTTTTTAAACTACGCTGATCTTTTGTTTTTGCACTGCGTTGATTCTATCTTTTTTTTCTTTTTTTTTTTTTTTCTTGCACTGTGCCGAGGCTACACCAAAACGGTATGCGTCCTGTGTTTCTCATTTTACGTCACGCGCTATACTGGCAACACGTGTTTTGTCAAAAACTTCCTGTTGTGACTGGACCCAGTGAATGGGGCTGGTGGCTGATGCGTGACGACGCTTCGCTTGAAAAATCAAACAGCAGATGATCACTGGACACATCTGCTTCAAACGCTCGGGGGTTTAAAGACTTCGTGTCTGGTGGATGTAGTCCAGGGCTACCTGATCTGCTCGAACGTGTTTACAAGGCTGATCAACAACAACAACAACAACAACACAACAAACCAAGAAAATCACAACCACTAAAGCTGAGAGAGAGAAACACACACACGCATGGGGGAGCGCACACATACAGACTCTCTCTCCTCTCTCTCCCTCTCAAACACACACACACACACACACACACACACACACACACACACACACACACATACACACACAACACACACACACACCAAAGTGAGAGAGAGAAAGAGAGGAGAGAGAGAGAGAGAGGGAGAGAGAGGGAGAGAGAGAGTAAGAGAGAGAGAGAGAGAGAGATGTTTAGAGAAAGAGACGATAGATAGACACATAGACCGACAGTCAGATAGGCTGACAGTCTGAGAGACAGACAGACAGGGACAAACACAGAGAGAGGGAGAGAGAGAGGGGGACAGAGAGAGAGAGACAGAGAGAGACAGACAGACAGACAGACAAAGAGACAAAGAGACAGACAGCGTATGTGTTTGTGAGTGTGTGTGTGTGTGTGTGTGTGTGTGTGTGTGTGTGTGTGAGAGAGAGAGAGAGAGAGGAGAGAGAGAGAGAGAGAGAGAGAGAGAGAGAATGAGAGAGAGAGACAGAGACAGACAGACGGACAGACAGACAGACAGAGACAAAGACAGAGTCAGTGACAGAGAGATAATCATACCCTCCCCTACCCCGCCGGGCCCAAACTGCACGTGCTAACCTTTGCCGGTCTTCTTCAGTCCCGCTTCTCAATGTGTGGGCGCTAGCGGCCGCGTCGCCCACATCAATAGATACGAGGCTTAGAGTTCAAATCCAGGGCATCAGCAGCACGAACAGATGGCTTTGAAGTCAGCCCTAGTCGATGGACGTGTGAGGTGGTCAAGGGGCCGGAGTGGATGGGGACTGGGGGGTGGGCAGTGGGGGGAGGGGGGGGGCGGGGAGGGGGGAGGGGGGGGGGAGGTTCTGCCCCCGTCTATCGCCCGTGAGGATGACAGGGTCGTCACAGTGAATTAGGTCCTACCACGATTATTATTCCTGAACACAGGTCTGACGGGAGACCGTCTATTGGTTTCTGTGTGCGTGGAGAGTTGCGGTTATTAGAGGGTAGGGTGGGGGTGGGGGGGGGGGGCGGGGGGGGGGGGGGGGGGGGGAGGGCGGAGGAGGGAAGAGGGAGTGGTGGCGCGGTAAGACGGGGGAGGGGAGGGGGAGGTGGTGGTGGGGGGGGGGGAGGGTGAAGGGAAAGGGGAAGGGGGGGAGAGAAAGAGGGGAAGGGGGATGTGTGCTGTGTGACCTGGGTAGAGCGGTCATAGGGGGGGGGGGGGGGGGGGGGGGGAATGTGAACAGCTGACCCCATGTTGTGCGCAGTGCACAGTCTGTCTGTCCGTCTGTCTGTCTCTCTCTCTCTCTCTGAGTGTGTGTGTGTGTTGTGTGTGTGTGTGTGTGTGTGTGTGTGGTGTGTGTGTGTGTGCTTGCCTCTCTCTCTCTCTCTTTCTCTCTCTCTCTCTCTCTCAGGGGGAGAAAGAAAAAGAAAGAGAGAGTGTTGAGATATAGAGAGAGATAAGGACAAACCAGAGAGAGACAGAGAGAGACGGGGGAGAGGAAAAAAATAACAGACACAGAGATAGAAGCCTGAGGGACAAATGAAACAGAAAGAGATAAGGAGAAGAAAGTCACAGAGAGGGAGAGAGGAGAGAAAGAGAGAGGGAGGAAAGAGACAGACAGACATATAGACAGACAGACAGACAGACAGACATAGAAAGATAGAGGCAGGAACAAACAGAACATGTTTGTAGTCCAACCCACAAAGCACTATGAACATGTACTAAGAAACAAACCACACACAGACATGTTACACTTGACAGAAATCATCCCCGCGGCCATCGACTAAAGGTCATCTCCATCATGGTCAACCTGCCGTCCTCGACCTCTCCACCACACTGGTCACTTCCCTGCTGGCTGGATAGGGGCACATCACTCTGACTGACCACAGGATGATGGCCGAAGTGGGACAGGGGTACAGAAATGCCGACGGTTCTTGCTACCAATCAGAGCAAGGTTACTACAGACAGATAGATAGATAGATAGATAGATAGATAGATAGATAGATAGATAGGTAGACAGATATAGACAGACCGACAGATAGATAGATAGATAGATAGACAGATAGACAGACAGACAGACAGACAGGACAGACAGATAGATAGATAGATAGATAAGATAGACAGATAGATAGATAGATAGATAGATAGATAGATAGATAGATAGAAGGGACGGATAGATAGACAAATAGACAGACCAGACAGATAGATAGATAGATAGATAGATAGATAGATAGATAGATAGATAGATAGATAGATAGATAGATAGATAGATAGATACTTTCTTTCGTTCTTTCTTTCTTTTCTTTTCTTTCATTTTTTGAAATGTTTATTGTTTTTGTTTTTGTTCTTGCTTTTGTTTCGGTGCATGTTGATATCACGATAGCTAGTTATATTTCGCGTAAGGTTTGGCTTTGTTTTTTCTCTACCTTCAAGTGTTTTTTTTTTCTCTTTCTTTTTTTCTCCTCGCCTTTTTAATGTGCAATTTTTGTTTACGGGACCTGGGTTTTCAAAGTCTCACTCCAAGTCTTGGAGGGGATAAGGATCTCTGCAGATGTGGACTCTGAACTCATAATGTCTTGTAGCCTGGCATACCTTTAGTGGGAAATTCAACCCCTGGACTTTGGATAAGCCCCCGCTGCCCGGACTATCCACTAGACCCAGCCTGCAACCGGCAAATGATCTATTCCTCTCTCTGTCTTGTCTGTCTGTCTGTCTGTCTGTCTGTCCTCTCTCTCTGGGAGAGAAAGATATTAGCAGACGCTCTGTCTGCAGGAAGCGGATCCTTTGTTCAGAATCAGAATCTGCAGCGGGGGGGAACGAAGATGATTATTTCTTGGGAAGTAAGACATCTGTGCCTTAGCTGTCTGTCTGTCTGTCTGTCGGTTGGTTGGTTGGTTTCGTCGATCGGTTGGGGGCGGGCGGGCGGTTTATCTCTGTATGTCTGTGTGCCCTGTCCGTCTGTCTGTCTGTCGTCTGTCTCTCTCTCTCTCTCTCTCTCACTGACTCAACTGATACACACACACACACACCACACACACATACACACACGCACACACATACACACACACACACACACACACACCACACACACACACACATGCACACACACTGACTCACTCACACTCACACACAACAACACACCACACACAAACACGCACGCACGCACGCACACACGCACGCACGCACGCTCACGCACGCACACACACACACCACACACACACACACACACACACACACACACCAACACACATTTTCGTTCCATTTTACGTGTGGGTGTGTAATCTACAAAACAGTGAATATCAGATTTAGACATCTGTGTGAATAAATCATGTTCTGATAAGTGTAGTTGTATCTCCCGGTCTAGATCATTTCTGTGTCTCTCTGTCTGTCGATCGTAGGTCTGTCTCTATTTCTATCTGTCTGTCTGACTGCCTGCCTCTCTACTTGTCTGTTTGTCTGCCTCTCTGCCTGTCTATCTATCTGTCTGTCTGTCTGTCTCTCTCTCTTCTCTCCAAGAGAGCATTCAGTGTCGCTCTCTCTGTCTGTGTGTCTCTCTCTCTCTGTTCTCTCTTCTCTCTCCCCACTCTCTCTCTCTCTCTCTCTCTCTCTCTCTCTCTCCAAAACGGATTCCTTGTTACTGTCTCTTTCTGTCTGGCTGCTCGTCTGTCTGTCTGACTGTCTGTCTGTCTGTCTGTCTCTCTCTCTCTCTCTCTCGTCTATCTCTCTCTCTCTCTGTCTGCCTCTCAACCCGCTGCCCGACAGAGATTCAGTGGACAGCCACTTAGAGACCCGGCAAAATGTAAAAGGTCCATAAACGTAACCTATCGCCAGATATCATTCTGTTCATGCACGGCTCCACCAGCCATCTGCAGACCTGCTATCTAATGGTGTGTGTGTCGGATCTCTGACGGGACGCCATTTGGACAAGGCCGATAACTGCAAAATGTGTGTGGCCTGCGTCATTGAGAGTGCTCTGCCGGTTATTTTTCTGCGTGTTGGCTCAACTGAGTCATTACGGCACGAGTCGCTCAGCAGGCAAATCTAGGCCACACATGCACAGAGAGAGAGAGAGAGAGCTGAGAGGGGGAGAGGATGAGAGAGAGAGATGGGAGAGAGAGAGAGGAGAGAGAGAGAGAGAGAGAGAGAGGTTTTTTATTGTCCATTCAGCGGCAAAAGCCTTTCAGACAAGGGGGCATAAATAGATTAAACTAGGAAATCTCCCAGAAACACTTTTTCATATGCGTCTACAAACCTCCCAGCACCCCCTACCCCACTTCTTACCCGTTCCTCGTCAATGAAGAAGCTGAGAGAAACATGGCTTGCTTGGCGGATAAAAACACAGAAGAATTGAAAGGCGATACGCCAGCATATACCAATTTTCTACCCGTTATCGTCCATGGAAGAAAGAGAAAGATCTTAAAGCCATATAAACAGAAGGAAGATGAAAGGCGTACGACAATTCAAATTAAAAGACCATTTTTATTATTTGGTTAAAATTCCTTTTTAACTGCAGCATGGAGATTACAGGATACTTTGGGTGGTAATAAGGAATCAATTATCATTTGTTACCCTGGAATTAAAGCCGTTCATCCCAGCTGATGCATATTGTACCATAGTGTTCAAGTAGTACTTCGGCTGTTCGGATGATCTAGGAATGTTTTAGCCAGAGTACGACAACAACAACAACAACAACAAGCCGGTTCATCAGGAAAGCCCGGAACGAGGGATAGTGATTAGATTTGGTATACAATAGAAATATGCCACTCCGTTGTTTCACAGTATTCCTCCATGATCATCAAGGGAGACAATCGCTGTTCAGTTGACTTTCAAAGCCGCCCCCCCCCTGGTGATGAAAAGTGATGAAAAGTGAAGTAGGAAAAAATGGACGAAAGCACGTCAAAGACATAAGATGTGGAAAACAAGGGGGGTGCCAAAAAAAAAAAAAAACGCAAGGGGGTGCCCAAAAACGGCATTGACACCAGCATTCAAATATGCAAGCACGCCCATGAACGCAAACACCCGCTGGTTATCACGCACGCAAGAATGCAATGCAGGCGCGCGCGCACACACACACACACACATACACACACACACATCACATACACACGCACACACACACACACACACACACACACACACACACACAACACA
>JADBJO010013827.1:45000-50662 GCA_016801955.1 Conus betulinus
TCTCTCTCTCTCTCTCTCTCACACATACAGACAGAAGAATAAATTCACCACATTCTTTTTATTCAAAGAATCCATTCACATTATCAGCCCCTGCCTTCTTTTTTTCACTCTGCATAATTTTCAAAGTAAAAAAAAAAACTTTTCTAATCAAGACTCTTTTCTTTATCATTTATATATGCACACACACATATATATAGACAAAAAACCTTTTTGATTGCATAATGGGAGGTGATTATGAATAGTTAGACAAGTTCTGAAAGTTATGCAACCCAACTAAAAACGACCAAGCATGTGCTTTGGTCTTGTTCAGTAAACAACTGTTGTAAACACAAAAAATATCGACATAAAAATCTGGAACAAAACACCAGCCTGTGGCCAAGTGGTTATCGTCGAGGACTGGCAGCTGGGATGTCAGGTTCGAATCCTCGAAAATGCCAGGATTTTTCCACCCCCACTGGCTCCTACCCAGAGTTGAGTTTGCTACTGGCTCAGTTGGGAAGACTGGGACCAAACAGTTGAGTCTCATCCATTCATGGGAGCCGTCGCTGGACGGACGTGGTGGTGCCCTCGGAGGAGGACCTCACTCACGCTGGCTCTGTGACAAAGCCATTATTGTCAACAGTAAGGGGCTTAGTAGGTGGTGTCCCGAGTATGTTGGATCAGAAAATGCGCCACGGAATTCACCACCGAAATGACTCGGCAGCAGTGCAGGGTCTCCTCTGGGTGGGTTGCCTCATGGCGACTTGATACTGACTGCTTCCTGTGGAATGCCAATAACGGCGTTACGGCTAAACAATCCAGGGTGAGTGTGGCTGTGGACAGACGTCCGGGAATGAGCGGCATGGGAGTAATGCCACTGAGAGGGGCACACATGAGAGACAGCAAAAAAAAAAAAAAAAAAAAGCTGAACAAAATATACAGCATCATTTTTCTCAGCATTCCAGTAAATACTGACCAGGAATTCTCAAAAGAGAGTAAAGCTTGCTTGAACAATCAGTTACAAGCTTGAAATATAGTAAAATCCTCTCAACAGAAAAAAAAAAAAAATATATATATATATACATATATACATGCATACATATATACCACTCCACACTGATATGACAATTCAACACGGACCTATATCAAGGTCATGATTCTGACACACTTGGTGAATTTTTTTTTAGAAGGCAGCATCAAAATGAAACTACATGTCGAACATGTTTTCTGATAGAGATGAAAGTGGAGATGACCCTGATAAAATAGTTTTTTTGACAGCGAGTCAAAATTAACATCCCAAATTTAAAAGCACATTGTGTAATATCAAGATCTATACATTGGCAAAACACTGAGAGACAAGCTATGGACCTGTGCATGCATTCCTCACATTACAGTTTTGCAGACTCTTGCACCTACAGGAGGCGGGGATGGGTGTGGGAACAGGGGTTTCATTAGTTCCCTAGAATTCCATTCCAGAGAGATGAGCTTGGAAGTTCAATGTGTTCATTTTTTCAATTTAAAAAGAGTGCAATGAAACAGTACAAATATGATATTTCCTTTGAATTTTTCCAGATAACTGTGCTTAAGACTTAACAAACACTTCCATTTTGTTAAAAAAAATCAAGGAGAAAACACACACACACACACACACACACACACACACACCCACACACACACACACACACACTCACACGCAGAGGGCAAAAGGTAAACCATATAGCAGCCTTTATGACATTCCACAGATCTGACTACTCTCTACTATTTATTTCAAGAGATAAAATTCTCAAATAAAAAAATAAGATCACATTTTAAAGAAGAAAACCCGATTCCTACAAAAACTTGATATATTCAAAATGTATAATCATGCACACTTCCAGTGCAAGCGTTCATTAGCATTTTACTTTCAATAGAATGCCCTCACAGTTTGCGTGGTGCTGGTCACTGAGATCTTGTCTTGTATCCATACCATTTTAAAAAAAATACACCAATACAACCAGACTTTTTTGTAACATTCAAACCTAAGTTAATTTCTGTGGAGATAAAGTAAATTTCTAAAACACAAAGTGATCTTTATTATCTTTTCATATGAATACTCCAACAAACAAGGTAAATGAAAAATACCAGTAAATGCAGTTTTTTCTACAATGATGAAATATGTGAAGAACTTAGTGTTGTTTCAACAAAAAGCTTTTTCATACTATTTGTGGAGAAAAAGCACACACATATGCATGCAAAATGTCACACCAAAACAAAAAATAAAGATTTATTTTCAAATTGCCACACCAAAGCAAACATTTGTTATTTCAAATTATAATAACAAACAAATCAGTAAGAAAAAGTTGTCATGGGAGGCTCCAAGAATTCTCTACACATGAATTATCTGAATAATCTGTCTGCATTCTGGTTTTTCACTTCAAGTTCATATGAAATGCTCACTGGTCTTAGACTATTCACATCAAGGTGTGAACATTTATACTTGTCCTTGCACAATCTAACAATAAAATGCAATGGAATATTAGAGAATTTCTCAGCAATGCATTCCAGTAAATGATGTTTTGTGAAGAAAAACAATAGCACGACCACCTTACTTTGTTTTTCTTATTCACATCGAATCCTGTTGCACAATTGAGCTGTTGTGTAATTTTTAAAAGATCAGAAAAGTTTGGTCCTGACAGCTGTATTTTCTGGATTATCATTGCTTTTGTGACAACAAATGCTTTCTTTCTGCCACTGTCAATGAGATCTGAGCAACATCTCAACAGTCTCATCTTGTCTTCATTAGTGAAAAGATCAGGCTTGCCAAATGTATGTCCTTTTGGTTTCACCTGTCCAAAAACTTGTGGAGAGTCATCACAGTTTTCATCCCTATAACGTTCCTGTTTGGGGATGCAATTTAAGAGATGAATAGCCTGATTTATTTTTGCTGGAGGGCAAGATATATCATCCTGGTTTTCCTCTTCATCAGAGTCTAAAGGGTCATGAAAATGGGCAAAGACTGTACGGAATTTTGCTGTCAGTTTTGAACCGGTGCTCACATCATAATGTCGATCGGCAGTTTGCACACTGTGATCCATGTGAACAGCCATGTCATGTTTTTCATCTCTGTTGATCCCTTCTTCTCTTGATTTACTGATAATTGTTTTTCTGATCAATGTGAAAGTCATTTTGCCCACATCCAAACTCACAATGGAACCAAAGTCAACCCAAGCATCTTTCAAAAAGTCACCTATTTCTCCAACAGAAGCTCGGTCTCCAGAAAGACGGCAGAACACTTGGTCCATTTTGGGATCAAATAATGGTCGTACATCTGTGATAAATTTGTTCAAAAGTTCAAATTCATCATCAGAGCAAAAAATACCTGCTGCTCCAGAAAACGCGGAAAGTTTTTCCTTCTGCCACTAGCAGTACGTATCCATCCCCTTCCTTCTGTGCTTTTCCAATATCCGAGCATTTCAAGTCAGAAAACACACCTGTCCTCTTCCCGTTTTGAACAGCCAACTGGAGGAGAAGATGTCGGCCAATTCTGTGAGCTTGTTTTTCTGCTCCTCAACTTCTTGTGATTTACTGACACCAGATTTCAACAAAGATTTGGCAATTTTCATCTTTAAGTACTGCTTTATGTGATCAAAATTGATCACCTCATTCCTGTCTTGTAATTTTCGGCGTTGGAGCTCTTCCAAAGCAAATTTGTCACAGTATGGAGTGACCCCTTCAGACATGTACGAACAGAAGCAAGAGAAGCAGCACCAACGAGAGGAGGCTGCTTTGCTTCCAAAAAGTCCAAGAAATGGGTGAATGGGAAAGCATTCAAATAGTTTTTTCACTGTGCCCCAGGACTTGTCTACTTTTAGCTGCTCAACTACTGAAAGCTGACCATCTTTTACTGGTCTTCCAATTGTTGACAGGCGATGAAGAGCTGATGAGTGAAATTCTCCCGTTCCCAGGCATTTTTCCAAACCACTTGAACCATGTATGCAACCTTTTTGTTTCGTTTACTAACACAACGTGCACTCCACCTCTCTATGTAAAGCCATACGCCCCAACGCTTTCGTCCGCCACTACGTCATATCCCCTTTGAAATGACGTTACATATCGTCCCTCCCCGCACGGCATCTGCAGATAAGCGTCCTAGCGCTAGTTTGTAGCGATTGGTGTTCCGTGTAGTCTCCTAATCAGATGGTCCGAACGACGCGACCTATTCAGGAAATGTCTTATGGATTGCTGGACTGTCTCGCAAGATTTACACCCAACTCCTGAACCCATTACGGTTCCGAGAATTGCTCAACCCGCCCACCTTACCACTCCCTCATCTCCCGACTCGCTCTGCCTTGCGCATCCCTCGCCTGTGGCACATATTTCTTCGGAGCTGGGTTCCTGGTGTACGCAACCACTGTGCGGGTTTCCCCCTATCCCGCCGTCTTCCTCTCCAAGTGAATGACCCCGTCTCTTCCACGCCCCCCCCACCGCTCGCCCCCTCCCAGGGCTGCCACGCACCTACTTGAACAGCGAACCCACCCCACCGAGCCCACCATTCTCGCACCACACCCCCACCTGCGGGCGCCTCTTCTCTCTCTACCCACAGATACCACACCAAACATACACAATTGAGTCGCCACCGAACCCATCCGCCTCATGACTGTTTACCGTCCAGCTGACCCCGCAATCAGACCGCCCCACACTACCCCCGCTGCGCTCACTTCGAACCAAAAACGCCACCCAAACACCACTGCCCTTCCACAGGCAAGTGAGTACCGAGCTCACACCCCTAATCCCACAGCCCACGATGCCAATCCATACATCTCTGACACCCCGCGACCCCATAACAACTTGAGGCCCCTCGACCATGCGCCAACATCGCACAGGACCTAACCTCCCCACGTTGACACTCGACCACCCGGCTTAAACCACCATAGTCTGTAACCAAGGACTTCCGACACACCACCACACCTCCTGCTAGAATACAACGAAAACACCCACGGAAGTACCAAACACCCGGAAAGACCCAGTGCAGCTCCTCCTTGGTGGGCTGCCCTATGATACCCAGCGACCTTAGCACCTGACCTGCTCCATCGGTGTTGCTGCACCCTGGCGCCACGCCCCCAAGCCTAGGACCTCAGGCCATCAGTGACAGACACCGATGAGGTAGCGGCCCTCGTGGATCGAAATCCAGAACGACGAGTGCGGGTAGGCGTCACCCAGTGCACGGCCGGTGGTGGCATCCCACAGCCCAACATACACACACCACACACACACACACGCCCCTGAGAACCACCCTAACCGTGTAAATAAACAACAACAAGTTGGTAAGTAAACACCCGCACTGGAACCAAACACTTGCTCCCCTACACGCACACGGACCATACTGACTTCCCCCGGCAGTAACACACGGTTCTCAACTCGCGCCGAGCCTGAGCCACCCGCTTTACGAGACAGACACGCCAAACTCCCTCTATTTTCTTACCACCACTGAACATCATTCACAGACCAAGGTCGATACCGATACTCCACACAACTTACCACCCACCTACCTAAACCATGCATCCACACCCCACCCCCACCACACCACCCCCCCCCCCCCCACACCCCCCCCCACCCCACCACAACTCCCCACCCCCACCCCCCACCCCCCCCCCCCCTCCGCTTCGCCCCGTACGAACTGCCACCCCAACCCTACATGCACCAC
>JADBJO010013828.1:0-5000 GCA_016801955.1 Conus betulinus
ACAGATTTGATACTCAATAACCTGTCACTCTCCGAGAAGAAAAAGCGAAACGGATACGAAAAGAGGGACAACTAGAGCGATAAAGGTCATGTTGAAACTGTGATGGGAAACATCTCTCTCTCTCTCTCTCTCTCTCTCTCTCTCTCTCTCTCCTCTCTGTCACACACACACACACACACACACACACACACACACACACACACACACCACACACACCACACACACACCAACACCACACACCACACACACACACACAGTCACATACACAAGCACACACAGTCTTTTCACCGAGTTGCTGTTCAAGCACTCAGAAATCTACTCGTCCATTTAAGTCGTCCATTCAAATTCGTAAAACTGTATACAAAACTGGAATCTCTCTTTTTTAGGCTAAAGCCAACGCTCTTCGTACAAAATTTCCACAGAAATTTACAATGCGCTTGAGGAGCAGTCGACAGTTTCAATACTCTGCATTTGCTTTTTAAATTATTCCTATTTTAACTCATCTCTCTCCAACTTCCGACAAAAAGATTCCCTATGCATTTTCCAGAATCTTCACGCCTTTTTTACATTTTGTAAATTCGTTGATGTTAAGCCCAGTTGGCTCGTTTGTGTTAAATATTTCCAGGTTTTTTTAAATTTTTTTTTTTGTAATCTATAATTTAAATTGTTACATTAGAACACAGTATTTCATTTTCAATTGTCAAAGTCGCACACGCACGCACACACACGCATACGCACACACACACACACACACACACACACACACACACACACACACACACACCACACACACACACACACACACACACACACACACACACACACACACACACACACACACACACACACACACACACACACACACACACACGTACGTAGGCCTATACTAGCATTTTGCGTACACTATTTCCATTTCTCTCATCCACTCAGTTCTGCATTTCTGCATTATATTGTCTAATATCACTTTAACGTGAACAGACGTTAAATTGAAGAACTTACGAACTAACACCAGCCTCCCATCTTTCCATCCTCTCCACCAGACGTACGAGTGTGTGTGTGTGTGTGTGTGTGTGTGTGTGTGTGTGTGTGGGGTGTGTGTGTGTGTGTTGTGTGTGTGTGTGTGTGTGTGTGTGTGTGTATGTGTGTGTGTGTGTGTGAGTGTGTGTGAGTGTGGGTGCGTGTGTGTGTGTGTGTGTGTGTGCGCGTGTGTGTTGTGTGGTGTGTGTTGTGTGTGTGCGTGTGGCGTGTGCGTGTGCGTGCGTGCGTGTGTCCCCTGTGTGTGTGTTTGTGTGTGCGTGCGTGCGTGCGTGTGTGCGTGTGTGTGCTGCGTGCGTGCTGCATGTGTGTGTGTGTGTGTGTGTGTGTGGTGTGTGTGTGTGTGTGGTGTGTGTTTTTAGCCATGAACAAAGATATATTTTTTTCTTTTGTTTGTCTTTTTTACCCTTCTTTCTTTCTATCTTTTCTTTCTTTTCTCTTTTCTTTCTTTCTTTCTTTCTTTTGTTTTTGTTTCGTTTCGATTCTTTGAAGGGACTGGTTTCACACGCAAAACTTCCATTGTAGTATCTGATCTCTCTCTGTGTTGTTTCTCTGTGTTTTCTCTGTGTTTCCTCTCTCTCTCTCCTCTCATCTCTCCCCTCTCTCCCTCTCTCTCTCTCTCTCTCTCTTCTCTCTCTCTCTCTCTCTGTCACGTGGGGTGGTTGTTGGTTGTTGTTTTGTGCATTGTTTGCCTGTTAACATGTTGCTTGATATTAAGTGTATCTTGACAGATTGAGTTTTTTATTATGCCCTTTGTTATGGCTGGCGTGTACTCTATGGTTTATGGAAAGGAAAAATCAAAAGAAAATGAACCGTTCTCGACATTTAATGACACGTGAAAACATTCCATGTATCAGGCATGTTATATCTGTATCGTTTTTATGGCACATTGGTACAGCCGCAAACTATCTGTATCAATTTTATGGCACATTGAATTGGCACAGTCACAAGCTGTCTGTATCATTTTATGGCACATTGATTGGCACAGTCACAAGCTGTCCGTATCATTTATGGCACAGTGGCCCATTGATTGGTACAACCACAAAACTGTCTGTATCATATTATGGCCCATTGATTGGTACAGCCACAAACTGTCTGTATCATTTGATGGCCCATTGATTGGTACAGCCACAAACTGTCTCTATCATTTGATGGCACATTGATTAGTACAGCCACAAACTGTTTTTGTATCATTTGATGACACATTGATTGGTACAGCCACATTGATTGGTACAGCCACAAACTTTCTGTATCATTTGATGGCTCATTGATTGGTACAGCCACAAACTGTCTGTATCATTTGATGACACATTGATTGGTACAGCCGCAAACTGTCTGTATCATTTGATGGCATTGATTGGTACAGCCACAAAACTGTCTGTATCATTAATGACACATTGATTGGTACAGCCGCAAAACTGTCTGTATCATTTGATGGCCCATTGATTGGTACAGCCACAAACTGTCTGTATCATTTGATGGTATTGATTGGGACAGCCACAAACTGTCTATCATTTGATGGTATTGATTGGTACAGCCACAAACTGTCTGTATCATTTGATGGTATTGACTGGTACAGCCACAAACTGTCTGTATCATTTTATGGCACATTGATTGGTGCAGCCACAAACTGAATCTTTTTATGGCAAGTTGATAGGTACAGCCACAAACTGTCTGAATCATTTTATGGCACATTGATAGGTACAGCCACAAACTGTCTGAATCATTTTATGGCACATTGATAGGTACAGCCACAAACTGTCTATTCCCAGTGGGTTTTTTTTTCGTTGTATTCCATAATTCCGTTTTCCTTGCCACATTTTTATTTAACCTTTCTTTGTGTTTTGATTTTGCATAAACATCAGTTACGTTCCCTAGTTTTCAACTGTGTTTTCCCTCTAATGATTTAGCGTTTTAAAATCGTGATACGTCACTGACTCTGTCTTTGCGCGTCAGATTGCCTTTTTGACTATTTGTCTGTCGGTGTGTTTACTTGATTGTTTGCCTGTGTTTGTTTCACTCGTTGTCTGTCTGTGTGTCTGTTTGCACTTTTGTCCGTATCTGGTTCACTGGCTGTCCATATCTGACTTTTAGTCGGTCTGTATCTGTTTTACCTGCGTCTCTTTGACGGTCTGCCTGACATTTTGCGTTTGTCTTTCAATAAAGTGTATCGGAAAAGAGAGAGAAAATACAATTGTAATTGTAAATCTATTAGGAATGACATGAGTAGAAAGCAGAGAAGTTAGTGTCAAATACCCTTCCTCTTTACCGACTTCAATTTAGCAACACCGGCCTCGTAATGATCAGGCACAGTGCCGAGGTCTGCAGTGATGATATGTGCACCCCCTGCTGTACCTCTCAATCTTCATAGTCACGGCTGTACCTCTCAATCTTCACACTCACAGCTGTACCTCTCAGTCTTCACACTCACAGCTGTACCTCTCAATCTTCACACACTCAGCTGTACCTCTCAATCTTCTTCATAGTCACAGCTGTACCTCTCAATCCTCACACTCATAGCTGTACCTCTCAATCTTCATAGTCACAGCTGTACCTCTCAATCCTCACACTCACAGCTGTACCTCTCAATCTTTATAGTCACAGCTGTACCTCTCAATCTCACACTCACAGCTGTACCTCTCAATCTTCATAGTCACAGCTGTACCTCTCAATCCTCACACTCACAGCTTGTACCTCTCAATCTTCATAGTCACAGCTGTACCTCTCAATCCTCACACTCACAGTTGTACCTCTCAGTCTTCATAGTCACAGCTGTACCTCTCACACTCTCAGCTGTACCTCTCAATCATAGTCACAGCTGTACCTCTCAATCTTCACACTCACAGCTGTACCTCTCATACCTCTCACACTCACAGCTGTACCTCTCAATCTTCATAGTCACAGCTGTACCTCTCTCAATACCTCTCACCTTCTCACAGCTGTACCTACCTCTCAATCCTCATCTTCAATCTTAGTCACAGCTGTACCTCTCAATCTTCACACTCTCTTCAGTCAGCTTACACTGTCCCTCTCAACAGTCACAGCTGTACCTCTCAATTTGTAGTCCAGCTACCTCTCAATCTTCATAGTCACAGCTGTACCTCTCAATCCTCATAGTCACAGCTGTACCTCTCAATCCTCACACTCACAGTTGTACCTCTCAATCTTAGTAGTCACAGCTGTACCTCTCAATCTCACACTCACAGCTACACAAAAACAGACTTTGTAGCCAGCTCACTGATCGTCTACGAATGTGGCACTCTCTCTCTCTCTCTCTCTCTCTCTCTCTCTCTCATCTCTCTCTCTCTCTCTCTCTCTCTCTCTTCTCTCTCCTCTCTCTCTCTCTCTCTCTCTCTCTTCTCTCTCTCCCTCTCTCTCTCTCTCTCTCTCTCTCTCTCTCTCTCTCTCTCTCTCTCTCTCAGGAGAATGATGCCTCTGATGTTACCCTACCAGACCATGAGCGTGCCACAGACACGACTCCTCAAGCACCCCGGGTGGTCTTCGGGGACTGCAAGACATTACGCTGATGCTCCTTGCTTTCAGCACTGGCATCAGGTTGTCGGTACTGTCCTTGGGTTTTCTTCTATCTGATGCCATCTCTGGGAAGATGATTTTCAGCAGCGCGTCATCCATCATAACCTCAACTCTGACCTTTACCTCCACTGCCTTCCCCTGCCGCATTCTTCCCATCCCCACCCCACTCTCCTCTACCTCACCCCCACCGCTCTCCTCTACCTCCCCCCACCACTCCCCCCTCGCCTTCCTTTTCTCACTGCTCCTCTTTCCCACCTTCTTCGTGTGTGATCTACTTTACTCCCACTTCTGACAAACTAAAACTATGATCAAAACATGTTCTGCACACGTGTTGCAGTTCTTTCTTGGATTTAAACGTGTGTGTGTGTGTGTGTGTGTGTGTGTGTGTGTGTGTGTGTGTGTGTGTGTGTGTTGTGTGTGTGTGTGTGGTG
>JADBJO010013828.1:10000-12500 GCA_016801955.1 Conus betulinus
TCCTCACTGTCCCACTGACAGACATGTGGCCACTGGCTTTTTTCCATCTCTCTCTTTCACTGCCCCACTGAGAGCCATGTGGCCACTGGCTTTTCCATCTCTTTCTGACTGTCCCACTGAGAGCCATGTGGCCACTGGCTTTTCCATCTCTCTCCTCACTGTCCCACTGACAGACATGTGGCCCACTGACTTTTCCATCTCTCTATCACTGTCCCACTGAAAGACATGTGGTTTTTTTTCCATCTCTCTCCCTCACTGTCCCACTGAGAGCCAGTGTGGCAACTGGCTGTTTTCCATCTCTCTCCCTCACTGCCCCATATGAGATGCCAAGCAGTTTTGTCTATCACCCCTGTTTTTCCATCTCTCTCCCTCACTGCCCCTATGAGATGCCAAGCAGTTTTGTCTATCACCCCTGTTTTTCCATCTCTCTCCCTCACTGCCCCTATGAGATGCCAAGCAGGTTTGTCTATCACCCCTCACTTTCTCCCTCTCTCTCCCTCACTGCCCCTATGAGATGCCAAGCAGTTTTGTTCTGTCACCCCTGTTTTCTCCATCTCTCTCCCTCACACTGCCCCTATGAGATGCCAAGCAGTTTTGTCTATCACCCCTGTTTTTCCATCTCTCTCCCTCACTGCCCCATATGAGATGCCAAGCAGTTTTGTCTATCACCTCTGTTTTTCCATCTCTCTCCCTCACTGCCCCTATGAGATGCCAAGCAGTTTTGTCTCTCTCTCTCTCTCTCTCTCTCTCTGTGTGTGTGTGTGTGTGGTGTGTGTGTGTGTGTGTGTGTGTGTGTGTGTGTGTTGTGCGCGCGCGTGCTTGTGCGTGTGTGCGTGCATGGATGCGGTGTGTGTGTGTGTGTGTTGTGGTGTGTGAGTGTGTGTGTTTTGTGTGTGTGTGTGTGTGTGTGTTGTGTGTGTGTGTGTGTGTGTGTGTTGTGTGTGTGTGTGTGTTTGTGTGTGTGTGTGGTGTGCGCGCTTCGCTGCCGCGCCGCGCCGCGCGTGTGTGTGTGTGTTCTCTGCTCTCTGTGTTGTGTTCTCTCTCTCTCTCTCTCTCTCTCTCTCTCTCTCTCTCTCTCCCTCTCTCTCTCTCTCCTCTCTCTCTCTCTCTCTCTCTCTCTCTCCTCTCTCCTGTGTCTCTGTCTCTCTCATCTCTCTCTCTCTGTGTGTGTGTGTGTGTGTGTGTGTGTGTGTGTGTGTCTTCATCCATGTCTTGTTCTCTCGCTTACCCACTCGTGTGCTCCTGTGCTCTTGACCAATAGTGTTAAGCGGTGTGTTGAGAGCATCCTATTTCTATTGGATTTTCCCCAGCTTTAAGCCATGTATAGAGAGCATCATGTCGCTGTTGAGCTTCCCACAATTTGAAGCCATTATGTGGAGACCATCCTGTTACTTTTGACATGTTCACAGTTTGAAAACCCTGTACAGAGTGCATCCTCTAGCTTGCATGGGATCAACACGAAGAGATGGTTGGCTTTTTTGAAAACTCAACAAACATACTACGGTATTGCACACCAGCCTTTTTCTAGGATAGCATTCTTCTAAAACCGGAAAGGCAGAGGAGTCAAGTTACCACTTTCCGCGGTCACTGAGGAGAAACAATCAGGTTTCGAAATACCGGTATCTGACCAGAAGAAATATTTTAGTGTGTTTCCTCCCCATTGGAGATTTTCTCCCCCTTAGAGACTATTAGCTTACTGAAGGCTCATTTTGAGAAGCATTTATTATTCCCCATTCACCCACTCAAGCACATACTATTAGGCAGAATTACCTACCACTGCAGATATGAAATGCTTACCTCCCACTATTTCTTCAATTTAAGACATAAGAACAAGTTTTGTTTATAATTGAATATTTCTTGCAGTCATTGCAACACCAAGCCGCTCTGTAAGTTGCTGGAATGGTGCTCGGTTACTTATCCTTGGAATTTATTAGTTTATGTAATTTAGTCCCTTGTGGATTCACTCCAAGAACTGGCCCTCAGCGCTTGTGTCTTAAGAGGTTATCTTTTTTATAATTTCTACTTTTCACAACAAAATATAGCTTGTTTTTGCTCTTTCATGATATTCTTTTGCTTCTTAGGTGGCACCTTTGGTTGTTTTTCTTGAAAACTCAACAAGCATACTACGGTATTGGGACACCAGCCCTTTTTCTAGGATAGCATTCTTCTTAAAACCGGAAAGAAACAACCAGGTGTCGAAATACCGGTATCTGACCAGGAGTTATATGTTAGTGAGTTTTCTCCCCATTGGGGAGTGTCTCCCCCTTAGAGACTATAAGGTTACAGAAGGCTCATTATGAGAGGCATTTATTATTCCCATTCAACCACTCAAACACATACTGTTAGTTAGGCAGAATTATCTACCACTGCAGATATGAAATGCTTATCTTCCCCCTATTTCTTCAATCTAAGACATAAGAACAAGCCGTGTTTATAATATATATATATATATATATATATATATATATATATATATATATATATATCGTATCACACTCCA
>JADBJO010013828.1:17500-47500 GCA_016801955.1 Conus betulinus
TAAAAAAAAAAATCTTTCTATGCTTTGGTTTATTGTTTCCGTTCGTGTTGATTTTGCTGGAACACCAGTTGAGTTCGTTTGTTTAGTTCTGAGTTTCTGAGTTCGTTTGTTTAGTGTCACTTTCTGATTTTCGTTTTGTTTAGTTGTCAGTTTCATTTGTCCTTCAACGATCTAGAGTTTTAAACTTTATGATACGTTGAACATGTAATAAGCTTCTAATGTGCTGATGTCTCTTGTACGACGGTGTGACTATTTGTTTGTCCTGTGCCTCTGTATCTCTGTGTGTCTGACTATTAGATTTTGTCTATTTGTGTCGATTGACTGTCTGTGTCTGAACGTTTATCTGTCTGTGGCGGTGGGATAACTATTGTTCGTCGTCTGTCTGTTTCATTGCATGTCTCAGTCTGTATGACCATTTGTCTGTGTTTGTTTGACTAGATGTTTGGCTGTGTCTGTTTAATTATTGTATGTGTATGTTTGACTGTCTGTTTCTGTTCGACTTTTCGCCCGTCTCTTTGTGTTTGACCATTTTTCTGAATCATACTATTTCCCATCTGTTTGACGAGTTGTTTATCTTTGACTTTTTTTTTTTTCTTTTCCTTTAGAAAAAATCATCTATTTTACAAGCACATTATTAGGTATGACTTGTGTATCATTTTGATAACATGCTATTTGACTTGACATCAGCGAAGAGCAGACAACTTAATGTTAAAACGCGTTTGTCTTTGCCGGGGGTTTTCTCTTTAACCTAGGAGTATCAGCTTCGCACTGGTGATACAGGGCTGAGGTCTTCCGTGTTATTATGTCAACTCTGATGCAATCCATTCTTTCCATAATGATCTGACTCGTGTGTTCAGCCGTTAGCACAATGACGTCATTAAGAGGATCATTCCAACCAAGTCAAGATTTTCTGAACTACTTTCCTTAAGCTTGATTACAGATGAAAAAAAAACAGCATTCGTGAGGATCGATTTCGCGTGATCAGAAGCGATTCAAGTGTTCATTTCAACTATTTGTCCAAACCATGATATTGGCCATTACGCTGACCAATTGTTGCCAGCCCTTCAGGTAGACTGCCCATTGTACTGTCTCCTCGCCAACAAGGGAGGATAATAGGCGGG
Organism: Conus betulinus; assembly: GCA_016801955.1. Taxonomy (NCBI): domain Eukaryota; kingdom Metazoa; phylum Mollusca; class Gastropoda; order Neogastropoda; family Conidae; genus Conus; species Conus betulinus. Next base: position 18,622 of record JADBJO010013828.1, read on the forward strand.
GGGAGCTGGGGGTTGGAGGAGTGTCTGTGGAGGTGGGTGTGTGAGGGTAGGAATGGGAGGGCGGATGGGGGATCAATCCATCATCTTGCAAACACGAGGAAAGCTGCAGTTGGCAGAAAGGAAATCTGTGGGGATTGGCTTTTCCATCTCTCTCTCCCTCCCTGTTCCACTGAGAGGCCGCTTTTCCATCTCCCCCCCTCCCTGTCCCACTGAGAGCCATGTGGCAACTGACTTTTTCATCTCTCCCACTCCCTGTCCTACTGAGAGGCCGACCGGTTTGGTCTATCCCTCAGGCAGTTCTTCAGTGTGGACTGACAAGAACCTGATCCTGTACGATTATGGTATACTGCTCTCTCTCTCTCTCTCTCTCTCTCTCTCCTCTCTCTCTCTCTCTCTCTCTCTCTCTCTCTCTCTCTCTCTCTCTCTCCTGTTTTTCTCTTCCTCGCTTGTCGTTCTCAGATTCTTCGTACAGCTGATCTTCTGTTCACCAGAATTTCTCATTACTGGCAAACCTTGCTTGCTGCTGATATTTCAATCTCTGAAACCCAAAGCTCTAATGCTAACTGATAGAAACTTCATCCCCTTTCTTGGTCTCCGAACACACAGCTGTATTTTGTTGACTGATGGAAACTGCGCAAGTTTTGTATTGCAGACAATACGCCAACCAGTAGTTTTCTCAGTATTTACAAATGGAAATCAACAGGCAGGGCAAAAACCCTGGGATAGCACTGGCAGTTGGCCATAAACTGCAGATGGATTACATTTAGTCAGCCCAGCGCTTGCTTGGATTTCCAAGTGCCACAGAGGGGTCTGAAATCAGTCTTGCATGTCTGGCACAATCTGTGACCACTTTTAACGAGTTCCTGCATCTTATGGCAATGTCTGCTGATGTGCTGTTTCACTCTCAAACAGCACAGTGAAGGCTAGCTGTTCCAACATGAATAACGTTTGTCTTACCTTTCCATTTGGGCCAGTTACAGTACTCTCCTAAACAGAGGTAACAAAAAGGAAGTGACGTCTCAATGTTCCATCCGTAGCGCAGAGTTTGAACAGGTACTGGAACGAGCTTTTTTGCTTGTTTATTTTTTTAAACTGATTGAAACTTTTTCTTCTAAAAAAAGGTTTCTCAAACATGTCCTGTGCTACTGTTACACGACATGCAGATGTATTTTAGATATGTTATTGTCAAGCTTTCAAGGCGACCTTTAAAGGTCCAGGACCAGCAGACTTCACTTGTATAGTTACTCATTGGTATAACGCATTTTACTTGCCCCTCTGCGCTCCCCACCTCTAGCTATTTCTGTCTCTTTTTTGTCTTTGAGTCTGGTCTGACTGTTACTGTCTTTGCCAGTCTGTCTCTGTCTCTGTCTCTCTGTCTCTCTGTCTCTCTGTGTCTCTGTCTCTCTGTCTCTGTCTCTGTCTCTCTGTCTCTGTCTCTCTCTCTCTCTCTCTCTCTCTCTCTCTCTCTCTCTCTCTCTCTCTCTCTCGTTAGTTCTGTCTTTGTTCCTCTCTGTCTGTCCGTCCGTCCGTCTGTCTGTCTGTCTGTCTACCTCCACCCAACTTCTCTCTCTTAACGAGAAAAAAGAGTATTTGATGTTATGGTCACACACACACACACACACACACACACACACACACACACACACACACACACACACACACACACACACACACACTCACTCACACACACACACACACACACACACACACACACACACACACACACACACACACACGCACATCAAACTACCAAAACCTCCTACAAAAAACTATACAAAGTCGTAAGCATAGCTAAACACCAACATCGTGTTTGTTATTGTTTATCTTTACTGTTCTGTATTTTTCTTTTCTGCGTTTTCTCAGGAGTCTGCAGGCAGGGAAAAAGGAGTAAGGCTGGTTGGAGGCAGGGGGAGGGTGGACGGGCTTTAAGGGATCGGAGGTGGTGAGGAGGGCTGCGGGTGGGTGGGTGGCTGGGTGGGACGGGGGGGGGGGGGTATAGGAAAGTTCTCATGTTCAGAAGCTATTAGCAGCCCTATCAAACAAACTTGGCCTCATGTTTCTCATGCTTTCTCGTGTTCGTGAATTCTTTCATTTTCTTTTATTTTTTTTAAAACTGAACCAGCATTAGCAGCTGCGATGAAGAATTGAAGCTGGTGAACCAACATCAGCAGCGATGACGAATTGAAGCTGGTGAACCAACATCAGCAGCGATGAAAAATTGAAGCTGGTGAAGCAGCATCAACAGCGATGAAGAATGAAGCTGGTGAAGCAGCATCAGCAGCGATGACGAATTGAAGCTGGAGAACCAAAATCAGCAGCGATGACGAATTGAAGCTGGAGAACCAACATCAGCAGCGATGACGAATTGAAGCTGGAGAACCAACATCAGCAGCGATGAAAAATTGAAGCTGGTGAAGCAGCATCAGCAGCGATGAAAAATTGAAGCTGGTGAAGCAGCATCAGCAGCGATGAAGAATTGAAGCTGGTGAAGCAGCATCAGCAGCGATGAAGAATTGAAGCTGGTGGTAGAAGCAGGCCGTGGAGGGACAGAACTGACGGAATCTGTGGAAGAAGGTGACAGCTTGACCAGTTCCATGACAACGACTCATATCAAGACCAGTACTGTGACCACTGCGTGACCCACACTCTGTTTCATACCATGAAACTATGCTATGACCACACCATGACCCACACTCTGTTTCATACCATGAACTATGCTATGACCACACCATGACCCACACTCTGTTTCATACCATGAACTATACTATGACCACACCATGAATGACCCACACTGTGTTTCATGCCATGAACTATACTATGACCACAGCATGAATGACCCACACTGTGTTTCATACCATGAATTATACTATGACCACACCATGACCCACACTCTGTTTCATACCATGAACTATACTATGACCACACCATGACCCGCACTGTTTCATACCATGACCACACCATGACCCACACTATGTTTCATGCCATGAACTATGCTATGACCACACCATGACCCACACTCTGTTTCATGCCATGAACTATGCTATGACCACACCATGACCCACACTATGTTTCATGCCATGAACTATACTATGACCGCACCATGAACGGCCCACACTCTTTCATGCCATGAACTATACTATGACCGCACCATGAACGGCCCACACTGTTTCATACCATGAACTATACTATGACCACACCATGAATGGCCCACACTATGTTTCATGCTATGAATTATACCATGACCACACCATGACCCACACTCTGTTTCATACCATGAACTATGCTATGACCACACCATGAATGGCCCACACTCTGTTTTCATACCATGAACTATGCTATGACCACACCATGACCCACACTATGTTTCATACCATGAACTATGCTATGACCACACCATGACCCACACTATGTTTCATACCATGAACTATGCTATGACCACACCATGACCCACACTATGTTTCATACCATGAACTATACTATGACCGCACCATGAACGGCCCACACTGTTTCGTACCATGAACTATACTATGACCGCACCATGAATGGCCCACACTATGACCATACCAAGATCCATACTATGACCCACATTACCCACATCATGACCCACATCCTGACCCATACTCTGACGCTAACTCAAACCATGAGCCATGCCATGACCCATGTTATGACCCATATATTAACCCACGCTAGTATCTTTACCGTAACTAACACCATGATCCGTACCATAATATACACATATGTAGACCCATACTATAACCCACACCGTGACTCAAACATGGACCATACCATTACCCATACTATGACCCACTTCATGACCCACGTCACTGTCTGTGTCAGTGCTGTATAAACTGATGGTATCAAAAAAGAGAGAGGTGACAAACATGAACGAAATAGGCTGAAGTGCAATAGCTATAGGAGCAGTAGACCATTAGAGGCTCGCTGTGTCCGGAACATGGCATGACAAAATGCTTTCACTCTCCTCCCATACACATCTCTCTCCTTCCACCGCCTTGGCTTTCCCTGGTCTGATTCAGGCACCCGTTTACTGTTGGCTGGACAGAGAGAGGTTGGACGTCACAAAAAATCCGAACTCACCAGTTGTTCCAGCTAATAACCACCAGCTGTGCAGGGCAAAAACTCCAACCATTTGCCTGTTGGCTGTAGTAGGAGAAATATTATGTGTATAATCCTTTTATTGATCCTTTTTATAATCAGAGCTTCTGAAGGAAGGTTGTGCATTGAGCACTTGAATCTGTAACAATGGAAGGGTTTCTGTTGAGTATGCCTGAACTTGTGAAACATGGAAGGCTGAAGCTTGTACAACAAGGAACAGAATGCTGAAGCTTGTACAACAAGGAACAGAATGCTGAAGCTTGTACAACAAGGAAAGGTTCTGTGGAGAAAACCCGTATTTGTGAAACAAAGGTAGGTTACTATGGGGAACAATGGAACTTGTAAAAGAAAGACGGGCTATTGCAAATAAGACAGGAACTTGTGAAACAAGGACGAAGTTCAGGAGAGAACGCCAGGACTTGTAAAACATGAAGGGCGTAGAGAACATTGGGATTTGTGAAACAAGAAAGGCATCAACAGGGAACGCTGGAATTTGCAAGAACAAGAAAGGCTTCAACAGAGAACACCAAAACTTGTGATGCAAGAAAGGCTTCTACAGAAATATCAAAACTAGTGAAAGAAGAAGGGTTTCTACAGAGAACACCGGAACTTGTGAAACAAGAAGGGTTTTCTACAGAGAACACCGGAACTTGTGAAAGAAGAAGGGATTCCACAGAGAACACCGGAACTTGTGAAACAAGAAGGGATTCCACAGAGAACACCGGAACTTGTGAAACAAGAAGGGATTCCACAGAGAACACCGGAACTTGTGAAACAAGAAGGTTTCTACAGAGAACACCGGAACTTGTGAAAGAAGAAGGGATTCCACAGAGAACACCGGAACTTGTGAAAGAAGAAGGGTTTCTACAGAGAACACCGGAACTTGTGAAACAAGAAGGGATTCCACAGAGAACACCGGAACTTGTGAAGCAAGAAGGGATTCCACAGAGAACATCGGAACTTGTGAAAGAAGAAGGGATTCCACAGAGAACACCGGAACTTGTGACGCAAGAAGGGATTCCACAGAGAACACCGGAACTTGTGAAGCAAGAAGGGATTCCACAGAGAACACCGGAACTTGTGAAGCAAGAAGGGCTTCCACAGAGAACACCGGAACTTGTGAAGCAAGAAGGGCTTCCACAGAGAACACCGGAACTTGTGAAGCAAGAAGGGATTCCACAGAGAACACCGGAACTTGTGAAGCAAGAAGGGATTCCACAGAGAACACCGGAACTTGTGAAGCAAGAAGGGATTCCACAGAGAACACCGGAACTTGTGAAGCAAGAAGGGATTCCACAGAGAACACCGGAACTTGTGAAACAAGAAGGGATTCCACAGAGAACACCGGAACTTGTGAAACAAGAAGGGCTTCTAAAGAGAATATTGGAACTTTGTAAAATCAGAAGGGCTTGTACAGAGAACACCGGAACTTGTGAAACAAGAAGGGATTCCACAGAGAACACCGGAACTTGTGAAGCAAGAAGGGCTTCCACAGAGAACACCGGAACTTGTGAAGCAAGAAGGGATTCCACAGAGAACACCGGAACTTGTGAAGCAAGAAGGGATTCCACAGAGAACACCGGAACTTGTGAAGCAAGAAGGGATTCCACAGAGAACACCGGAACTTGTGAAGCAAGAAGGGATTCCACAGAGAACACCGGAACTTGTGAAGCAAGAAGGGATTCCACAGAGAACACCGGAACTTGTGAAGCAAGAAGGGATTCCACAGAGAACACCGGAACTTGTGAAGCAAGAAGGGATTCCACAGAGAACACCGGAACTTGTGAAGCAAAGAAGGGATTCCACAGAGAACACCGGAACTTGTGAAGCAAGAAGGGATTCCACAGAGAACACCGGAACTTGTGAAGCAAGAAGGGATTCCACAGAGAACACCGGAACTTGTGAAACAAGAAGGGATTCCACAGAGACACCGGAACTTGTGAAGCAAGAAGGGATTCCACAGAGAACACCGGAACTTGTGAAACAAGAAGGGCTTCTAAAGAGAATATTGGAACTTGTAAAAATCAGAAGGGCTTGTACAGAGAGAATATCGGAACTTGTAAAAAATCACAAAGGCTTCTACAGAGAATATCGGAACTTATGAAACAAGAAAGGCTTGCACAGATTTTTTGAAACAAAAAGCGGTTCAAGAAGGCACGTTTGTGGAGCAAGAAAAGCTTTTACTGTAAACACCTGAACATTAAAAAAAAATTCTTCTATAGAGAACATCGGAACTTGTGGAACAAGAAGGACTTTCACAGAGAACGCATAAGCCTCTGAATCGTGGAGCTGTTTCCAAAGAGAAAATTTGACCTGGTGAAGTTCCCGTAGCGAACAATGATCTTGTAAAACAAAATACCATGAACAATGATATTGTTCTGTTCTGACTGACGTAAAGCATCAAGGAAATGTTAATGAGGCAAAGGATAGTAAACAGTAAATAAGGAACAAGTGGGATAATTCTTGCTCCGGTGATGAAATAAATACAGGCCCATAACTCCAAACGAATGCTGCTTGCGATACCAAATCGCCTGCCAGAAATGCCAACACGGAGCACTCAGAACAAACAAGGACACAAGGCACGGGGATGTCTCCCTATTTATTCTGTTTGCTGTGTTTATATTTGTGCTAGGCGTTTAATGTCGTATTCGTTTGGAGTTACGAGTGCATAATTATTCATAATAGCAGCAAGAGTCACCCTACTTGGTCGTTATCATCATTCTTTACTTCTAGACTATTCAACCTTTCTTTCAGCTCTTTGTTTGTTTGGGATAGTTTATTATTCGACTGTCTAAGATCTACCACTTTCTCTCTTAGAGCCTGAACTTTGCCTTTTACAGTAAAAACTGCGTTGCTTTATTCCCCTAGCCTCTTGTAAACTGTGTTGCTTTGTTCCCCTAGCCTCTTGTTTCATCTCATGGAGATCATCTCACAGCAAAGACAACGTTTTTGTGATGTCAGTTACAGGTACTAGTAACTGTCTGCCAACTCGTTTCAGTATCTTTGTCTATGCTCCGTCATTTGATCAGCTCTTCATTGCTCAGTAAAATCTGTCAGAGCCACCGGAACTCTTGTGAGAAACCTGCCTGCCAAAAGTCTACCAAGGAGGAAAAAAGGTTTTGGTTACACAACTTGGCACTGGGTCGGGAGGGTGCTGACAGAAGTCACTGTGAGGTCAGGCCATCCCCAGCACTGTCTGTCCATTTCCCCAGTGTCAAAGACCGAGGCATAACTGTGTCTTTCTCTCGGCACGACGTGACATACATGAGATAACAGCAGCAACAAGTTGTTCACAGCGGCGTTGACCTACTGACTTCAAGCATCGGGGGAGAGACACTGGTGGGTGAAACTGCAGTTGAACATGAGGCAGTGGTAAAATCCTATTACTCCGGTCAGTGTGCACGAGAGAGAGAGAGAGAGAGAGAGAGAGAGAGAGAGAGAGAGAGAGAGAGAGAGAGAGAGAGAGAGAGAGAGAGAGAGAGAGAGAGAGAGATTCTTTATTTACGAGAATAGTAGAAAAGCAGGAGGTTTTTTTTCTAACATGCAGTCCTCTCCCTGAGTATAACAACAAAGGAAAAAAGCACTTTCACTGATGCTTAAAAGCAACAACGCACGCAAACTGTACGTATACATGTAAGGTCAATGGAGAGAGAGAGAGAGAGAGAGAGAGAGAGAGAGAGAGAGAGAGAGAGAGAGAGAGAGAGAGAGAGAGAGACTGCGTGGCTGCACGGATGTGCGTGTCGATGCATGTGTGTGTGCGAATAAAACGAAAATGAAGAGACTGAAGACTGGGACTCCGGTGTTGGTGGACTACAAGAAACATCTACGAGAAGGCAACGTGATAAACAATGCGTCCAGTTGCCCCCTATCTTACCCCTCTCCATCCCACCTTACCTCCTCAACTCATCACCCTCAATTAGCGCCTGTCTTCTTGGCTATATGACACAAGACCTTAGCACTTACAGTCTCCAATCTTCAGCTGGAGACAGTGTTGGCCAGAGTTCTCGTCTATGTAGATGATCCTGAACATTGGATCCTAAAATGTAGAGTGTCATTTAATTCGACCTGAGATCACACCTGTGACTACAGACACTCTGTGTGTCTCTGTTGATCAGTTGCAATGCTTCTTCCTGTCTTCTCTTTCGCCTCTCTACGCTTACATTCACTGGCAGTCTTCAAGTATGACAGGGGAAACACTAGTGGGAGAAACTGACATTAAATATGAGACATTGTGAATAAAAAAAATCACATTTCTACAGTCAGTGGAGAGAGAGAGAGAGAGAGAGAGAGAGAGAGAGAGAGAGGGAGGGAGGGAGGGAGGGAGCGAGAGTATTTATCAGTTATCTCCGTGTTTATCTATTTCTGTTCCTCCCTCTCCCTTTATCTGCGTGGTACTTTTGTTCCTATCTTGTTCTGTGCAGTGAGGATATAGTAGCGTGTTTTTAGAAAACACACATAGCTGGAAACATTCTGCATTCTGCAACCCAAATGTATCAAAATGCGATAAATGAAAAGTAACAACAACGTAATGGCGTGCAATGAATGTGTGCTGCGACACGCACACATGTATCAACACACAAACATTCACCAGAATGAAAGCCAACAAAATCCTACAAAATCTGTGCAAAGTTGCAACTGGAACTACGTACTGAAAGCTTCCATTTTGCTTTGCTTCCATTCCTATTTCAAGTCCATCTGGAGTTGTGTCTTTCAACAATATTTTGTCAGAAGTCTGGACGATGGCAGAAAGCAGACAAACTGCTTGAAGTCAGGAGAAAGGTGGGAGTTGAAACGGAGGAGGGGGTAGATGATGGGTTGAGGGGGGGGGGGGGGGGTAACTGGAGAGGGTGGTATAGGCGTATAGATAGAAGCGTACAGCGAGAGTCTCGTGTTAAGAAACTATTAGCAACCCTACCAAACAAGTTGGGCATCTTGTTTCTTGCGCTAGCGTATCCTCTTTTCTCTCTCTTTCTCTCTCTCTCTCTCTCTCTCTCTCTCTCTCTCTCTCTCTCTGATACTGAACTTGCGACAGCAGCAGAGAAGAGTTGCAGCTGGAGGCAGAACCATGGAGAGGAGAAACACGGAACTGTTAGAAGCCATAGAATTGATCGACAGCTGAATCCACACGTAGCGCATGGTATAGTACAAAGAAGATGAACTGAGCTACACAGCCACTGACATCATTGCCTTAAACGCTTATCGTGATACGATATCTGCAACATTTATCATCCACCAAAAAGTATGAAGGATGAAACCAACACCTAACGTGCGACTGTATGAAAACACGACTACTCTGTTCAGTGTGTGTGTGTGTGTCGGGGGGGGGGGGGGGGGGTAGAGAGAGAGAGAGAGAGAGAGAGAGAGAGAGAGAGAGAGAGAGAGAGAGAGAGAGAGAGAGAGAGAGAGAGTCTCTATTCATTATTTTGAATGCCTGTCTGTTTCCTTATACTATCCCCTTATCACTCCTGTGTTTTTGTAACCTCCATCCTGTTCAAGATAGTGAAGAAAGTGACATGTTTTGAAAAACACACATAGCTGAAACGTTCCGATGCACAAACGTATCGCAAAAATCGCGAAAGATGAAAAAAAGTAACAAGGTAATGGCGTGAAATGAAGACATGCTGCCAGTCATGCACACGCGCATTGATAAAAAAACATTTACAACAGCAAACAAACAAACAAAGAAACAAAACCCGACAAAGTCTATGCAAAGTTGCAAGCATAACTAAGCACTGAAACTGTAATTTTGCTCTACTTCCATTTCTATTTAATCTTTTCTCGAGTTGCCGTTTTGTGTGCGTATTTTGTTGGGTGGACAATGATGAAAACCAGATACAATTGTTAAGAGGCAGGAAAAAAGTTGAGGGTGAAAGGAGGGAGGTGCTGAGGAGGAGAATGGAAGGGGGAATGGGTGACTGCAGAGGGCTGGTATAGGGAAAACGTGTACAGTGAGAGTCTCGAGTACAATAACTTTTAGCAATTCCATCAAACAAATTAGGCATCTTCTTTCTCGTGCCACCGAATGCTTTAATTTTTTTAACAGAGCCAGCGATTGCAGCTGAGAAGAGTTGCAGCTGGAGGCAGAACCAGGAAGAGAAGAAACGCAGAACTGTTAGGTGCTGTGAAAAGAAGTTGTCAGCTTGACTCACAACATGTCCCATACTATGATCCACTCTTTGGTTCATACTATGACCAAGACCTTGGCTCGTCCATTGATTCATACTATGATCCACACATATCCCCACATCATGCTTCATATAATGACCCACATCTTGACCCATACCATGACCCATACTATGACCCATACCATGATCCCATTATCTACACCAAGACCCACACAATTACCTACACTACCTAAATATCTTACCTTGTTTCTGTCATAAATATCTTACCTTGTTTCTGCCATAAATATCTTACCTTGTTTCTGCCATAAATATCTTACCTTGTTTCTGCCATAAATATCTTACCTTGTTTCTGCCATAAATATCTTACCTCACCAGGATAGGCATCTGTCGAGAAAATAGGAACTTGAAAACAGGAAAAAAACAGGAAAACAGGGCACCTACACAGAACTTTCCGAAATGAGATGGTGCAAAACACAACGATGTTTTCACGTTTGTGTCAACTTTCTAAATCCGTCCTAAACTGTTCAACCTTTCTTTCAGATTTGTATGTGAGCCAATCAGTTCATTCCTTAACTGTGTACAATCTCTCACCTTTTCTTGGAGAATCTTAACTTTCTCTCGTAGAGCTTTTCATTAATTTCCTTAACGTCTAGTTAGTGGATGTAGTGTCTTGTCCAAAAAAGACGTGTGTCTCTCTTAGTGATGTCTCCTTGGTTAGATTCATTCTATTGTATCCACTGGGAGTGGCAAACGGACAAGCGTCTGCTGAAGGTCTGCTCAGTGGAGCCCCGGTTCGGTTCCATGTTTCTGTGTGGCATCAGATGATTACAGAAGCAAATCACCGTGACGTCAGCCCATCCAGGCCATCATCTCTCCGGGTCTTCAAGTTCAGTGTGAGACTTGATGATTCAGCCTTCCTCTTAGCGTGATATAGCACGAAGGATATAAATGTAGCCACAGAGCATTTGTGTAGACACTAATTGTGTGGCTGTCTGGTATCTGCAGCATTTACTGGCCACCTCACAGCGTCACACGAAATTTCAGGTAAGTCTTAATTTGTTCAGTGTGTAGAAGAATGAGTGAGTGAGTGAGTGTGTGTGTGTGTGTGTGTGTGTGTGTGTGTGTGTGTGTGTGTGTGTGTGTGTGTGTGTGTGTGTGTGTGAGAGAGAGAGAGAGAGAGAGAGAGAGAGAGAGAGAGAGAGAGAGAGAGAGAGAGAGAAAGTCTATTCATCCATTGGAATGCTCCTCTGTTTCTTCCTAGTCTTCGCTCTCCTTTCATATCCCGTGTGATTTTGTCTCCATCCTTTTCGAGATACCCTGTCTGTCTGCCTGTCTGTCTGTCTGTCTGTCTGTCTTCTCTCTCCTTCTTCTCTCTCTCTCTCTCTCTCTCTCTCTCTCTCTGTTTTTTGAAAAAAAAAACCCACAAAACTGGAACATACTCACGCCCATATGTATCACAAAAACGTAAGAAATGAAACATAGCAGCAACGTCATGACGTGCAACAAACAGGAGTTGCCACACACGCACACACGCATTGACACACAAACATCCACAAAAACAACAGCAAAATAAGTTCCCACAAAATCTACACAAAGTTGCAAGTATAGCCAACTACTGAAAGATCCTGTTTTGCTTTGCTTCCATTCCTATTTGATCTTTTCTCGATGGGTGTCTGTTTTGAGCATATTGCTAGGAGTCTGGGCAGTGGCAAAAGGTAAATGAAACTGTTTGGAGACGGGACAAAGGTCGGGGTTGAAAAGGACGAGTAGGCGGGTGATGATCGGAAGGAGAAAGTGTTGACTATAGGGGAGTGATATAGGTGAAGTGCACACTAGGAGCGCTGTGTTCAGAAGCTATTAGTAGCCCTATCAGGCAAGTCAGGCATCTTAAACATGAAATTTTTGCACTACAGTTTCTCATGCCAGGAATCCTCTGATATCCTTTATCTTCTCAAACCAGCAATGGCAAACAAAACAAAACAAAAAAACAAAACAAACACAAACAAACAAACAAACAAACAAACAAAAAAAAACACGAACGATTAGATGCCGTGAAAGAACTGGACACTTTGCCCAACACCATGACCAATACCATGGTCAATTATACGGCTCATACCTTGACAAACCATGACCCATGCCATGACCTATGCCATTACTCAGATCGTGACCCGTGCCTTGATTGTTAAAACTGTCTCAGAGACAGCGATTGAGACAAAGTCAGAGAAATTGCATGCATGTGTGGGTGTGCATGTGAATGCATGCGTGTCTGCAAACATAACAAAAATAAATAAACTGTAGGCCATGAATTCAGTGTTGCCAAATTACTCGAAATCTTGTACTGGGAGACAATTTGCCCCCTACATTCCTCCCCTACCCTCACAGCCCAGCCCCCTCCACTGCCTATGTTCTCAGCTAGGTGACACCAGCACTACAGTCGCCTCTCTGGAGGTGGGCACAGTGTCGGCTGGAATCCTAACCTGTGTAGGTGATCCTGGGATTGAATCCTAACCTGTGTAGGTGATCCTGGAGATTGGAATCGTAACCTGTGTAGGTGATGCTGGAGATTGGATCCTAACATGCAGAGGAGTCTTTTACTTCGACCTGAGATACTATATGTTTAAATAGAGTCTGTCTCTGTGAGTGTCTAGATATCAGTTAGAACGTCTCTCTGCCGCTTTTTTTTTTTTCTCTCCCATCTCTGCTTATATTCATAGGCCATCTTTGTGTATTACTCGTTGACGCTGGTTGGTGAATCCGACATTAACCATGAAACAATATAAAAACCTCTAGCTGAAACATTCTGCCAAGCAAATCATCCCAAAAATGCAATAAATAAGAAAAGAGCAGCAACATGATGGCGTGCAATGAATATGTGGTGGCCCACACGCACACATGCATTAACACACAAACATTCACAAGAACAACAGCAAGCAAAACCCTACAGGATATAAACAAAATTACACGCAAAGCCAAGGACTGTAATCGTCTATATTTTGCTTCGCTTCTCATCCCTATTTCATATTTTTTTTGAGTTGTATCTTTGTATGTACTTTGTTATGAGTCTGGACACTGGTGAAAAAGCAGATTGAAGTGTTTTGAGACAGGAAAAAAAGGCGGGGTGGAAAGGAAAGAGGGGATGTGTGGTGGGAGGGTGGGGGAATGGATGACTGTATGGGGTCGTATAGGTGAAAGTGTACGCCGAGAGTCTCGTGTTCAGAAGCTATTAGCAACCCCATCAAACATGTTGGGCATCTAGTTTCTCCTGCTTGCTTTCTCGTGCCGGTGAACCTTTGATCACCTTTTTTTTTTTTTTTTTTACTGAAGCAGTGATGGCAGCAGAGAAGTTGCAGCTGGAAGCAGAACCAGGGAGAGCAGAAACATGGAAGTATAAGATGCTATAAAAAAAGGCTGACAGACTGATTCATACCATGACCTGTGAAATGATTCAGATCATGAACCATACCAGGATCCCTATCTTGTTTTATATCAAGGCCTTTTCCATGACCCACACTATGATCCATACATGACCCACACTATATCCATACATGACCCACACTATGTCCATACCTGACCCACACTATGATCCATACATGACCCACACTATGATCCATACATGACCCATACGATTTCTCACACCATATTGGCAGCATTACCTTTACCTTGACCTGTACCATGATCCACACCATAATCCACACCATTAGCCATGCCATGAAGCATTCCACAATATGACCCATGCCACGACCAGCCCCAAGACCCATATAATGATGGGTATCGATCTATGACATGTTCTGTACCATGACCCACGCCATGACCTTCACCATGACCCATACCATGATAAGTACTGGTCCATACCATAACCCATGCCATGACCCATGCTGTGACCCACACCGTGACCCAATGCCCATGATAAGCATCATGCACACCATGACACACACCATAACCTATTCCATCACAAGTATTGATACATACCACGACCCATAGCTTGACCTATGTTGTAACTCTTACCATGATACGTATTGACCCATACGATGACCGACACCATGACCTACACCATGGTAAGGTAAGGTAAAGTCATGTTGCTTATAGCCCAGCCGATCGCAAAGAGCCATATCAGGGCTGTCACCACGTTAAAGCCAGCTCACATGTCACAAACAAACAAACAAACACACATTATCTTTCACACATCTCTTTAAAATACACCTTCTAAAAACGCACCAGAAACTTCGTTAGAAATCTTTCTTTCATAAAGTCTTAGATCAGATGAAAGATGTTAATCTCTTTCAGAAATTCAAAGATCACGTCAGGTGGGACATCTCTGAACAGGGTTTTCATGGAGTCTGCTGTAGAGTGTTTATGTCTCACATCGTGCATGTCCCAACACTAAAATAAACATGTTTCACTGTGAGTGGAACATGACATGGATGCACCACGGAGCTTCTTCACCTTTAAAAAGATAAGAATGGGTGCCAAACGAGTGGACTGTATGCAAATGGCACAAGACTGTTCCTTCTTTGTGGCCGCCTCTTGAACATGGTAAAACCATGGTAAGTTCTGGCATATGAAATGATCCATGCCATGACTCGTACCATGACTCATACCATGGTAAGTCTTTATTCATACGAGGACCTACACCATGATTCCTAAACGACTCACACCATGACCCGTACCATGACGCATACGATAACCCATACCATGTATCACATAACCCATACCATGTCTCACATAACCCATACCATGTCTCACATAACCCATACCATGTATCACATAACCCATACCATGTATCACATAACCCATACCATATATCACATAACCTATACCATGTATCACATAACCCATACTATGTATCATACCATGTATCACATAACCCATACCATGTATCACATAACCCATACCATATATCACATAACCTATACCATGTATCACATAACCCATACTATGTATCACATAACCCATACTATGTATCACATAACCCATACTATGTATCAGGCCATAAACGGCAGTATTGTCTATACTAGTGCTGTACAAGCTAATACAATTGAAACTGGTTGGAGTGAAAAAAAATGTTATTTACAACCTGATGCAATTAAAATTGACAGGAGTGAAAAGAAAAATTACAAGCTGATGCAATCAAAACTGATAGGAGTGAAAAATATATTTGTAAGCTGATGCAAGTGAGCCTGATAGGAGTAAATCTTTTTACTTTTATTTTCCAACCAGAGCACATGAAACAAGGAGGGACATCTGCCATAAACATCTTATCTTGTCAGACAGGGAGGAACTTGTGAAACAGGTAAAGGCCTCTGTGGAGAAAACGGAAGTTTTCCAACAAGATGTGTTTATAACAACGTTGGCTTTACGTTTGCACCAATCTTCTAAATCAGTCTGTCGTTTGATTCAGTTTAGTTCGTTCGCCATCTGTCTAAAATTTTCTCCTCTTGTTTGAGAGTAGACGACTATTCCTTTGTTTCCACAACGTCTCATTTTATCTTGTTAAAACCGTCTCAGCGAAGACAACAGTCATTTTCAATCAGTCAATGTACGCTCCTGTACCCAATTACTTTGTTTATATGTCTGTTTGCGTTGTGTGTTCTTGGTCAGACCCATTCTGTTGGATCCACTAGACATGGTGAGATGTGTCCCTGCCAAAGGTCTATGTGATGATGCCAGAGCTAGCGTCCTCAAATCTTCATGACATCAGGTGGTTATTGTAGCAAATCACCTTATTATTGCATCAGGTGATTATTGTAGCAAATTACCTCATCATTGCATCAGGTGATTATTGTGGCAAATCACCTCATTATTGCATCAGGTGATTATTGTAGCAAATTACCTCATCATTGCATCAGGTGATTATTGTAGCAAATCACTGTGTGGTCATAACATCAGGTGATTATTGTCGCAAATCACTGCGTGGTCAGCCCACCCAGGGCACGTCTGTCCGACTCCTCGCCTCTGTTGTGAGAATTCGTGATTCAGCCGTCCTTTGGCGCGATAAAGCATGAAGGAGATGAAGCAAACAACATAGCCAGCAACAGTGCAGCTGAAAGGCTTATTGCTTGGTTTCTTATACCTGCAGCACGTCCCGATTTCCTAACAATATTGAGTATACACGAAACGTGCGACTATGGAGAGAGAGAGAGAGAGAGAGAGAGAGAGAGAGAGAGAGAGAGAGAGAGAGAGAGAGAGAGAGAGAGACAGAGACAGAGACAGAGAGGCAGAGAGAAAGAGAGAGAGAATGAATGAATGATGGTTTATTCATGTAGCCCCTTATGAAAGGGTAAATGTACAATATGTGACGCTTCATCATACCAATTAAAAAGAATGACATTAACAACGGCTATGGCAATCATATCATGCAATACTATGAAGTAGCTATTCCCCTATATTTAAAAGCCTTATACAAACACAACGAAAAATTCACTATAACATCATAGTGCATTCCATCAGTAAACTTAGTTTAAGTCAACGAGGTTCTCGATAATAAATAGGCTCCAAAATGTTTCAATAATTTCTTTCAACTTTGGCAAAAAAAAAAAACACCACCCAAAAATGAAGTGTATTTCATCTTCTTTAGACATCAGGCATAATGGACACGTCAGATCGCAGTCATTACAAGACTGATACCTAAAACGTTGTACATTCAAATCAGATACACCCAGTCTGAATCTAGTCATTACACATTTTAGTTTTCTTTCCACGTTTGCCTTGGCCCCTCAGAAGGGGGGTGCACATGGACATAACAAAGTCGCATTGTGAAAACTAATAATAATGATTACAATGCACAAATGCTTCTCCGTTTGAAAGCTTTGAATAAAAATACTGCGAACTGTTTTTACAGTGTTTTCATTTTGTAGATGACATTAACAAGATAAGCTTGAATAAGCAAGGTCTTGTATAAATTTTTGGGGGAATAAACTTTTCTCTTATATCTTGTAACTCTGGACAAGTTAATGCAAAATGCACTTCGTCTTCTCTTGACTGTCGACATAATGGACACAACAGATCAGAGGCATTTACTTGTATAACGGAAATGATGAACAAGAATATCAGAAACACCCACTCTAAATTTTGTCATCACAAACTTCAAGTGCCTGTCCATAGTCATTGACATATACGTTGGGGAGAGAATGCATAATATTGAATGTTCTATAAAACTAAACCTGTCACTGTTTTGAACATGAAATTCCAGTCTTGCCACCTACAGTCAATTAGTCTTCCTTTGAAGGTACGAACGAAACTGTTCATATCTCCCGACACTTGGTTAAGCCATACGTGCCCGAAACCATATTCATATAATTTCGCTTTAACACGTGACACCCAGTTAATCTTGCCTCTATTATCTAGTTCTACTAGCATTTTATAAGCTTTATGGGGTAATCTATGTTCAGCCATCTGAGTTAATTTGAGCCAGTACTTGATACATTTAACAGTGAAGTGCAAAGATATGGGATATCTGTTAGTCTCTCCATACACAAGATCATTTGGGGTTTGTGGCGATACACCCAAGAACTTTTTTCAAAGCAAATAAATGAACCTTTTCGCATTGTCCAGCTGCAGCATCAAGACCCCACAGTTTCAGCCCCATATTGTAGCATAGGCAGGATTTGAGCATCAAACAATTTCAAAAACAAAGCAAGAGATTCATTATTCAGCTTCGACAACTTTTCATAAAGCATAGCAATGCATTTTTGGCTCTGCAAGCAATATCTTTACATGCGAAAGTGAAACTTAATCGCGTAGAAAAATACACCTAAATATTTTATATACATTTACAACAGGCATATTGCCCCATCATATGTCCATTTTTCACGAGAGGAAAGGTAACCCCCTTTTCTGAAAAAACGATATATTACTTTTACTTAAATTGACTCTCAGCTGAAGTGAATTAGCTGCCCTTTGCAAACTGTTTAATTGAGTTTGGAGGCCTATTACTGTCTCAGACATTAATGCAACATCGTCGGCAAGAAGTAGAATGAATATTTCCATAACATCATTTACAAAATGGGCACCATGTCTACCAGAGTTTATCACCTCCAAAGTCAGCTCATTAATGAATAAAGAAACAAAACTGGGCTGCATACATCGCCCTGCTTAACACCTGATGTACAATTAATACAATCAGTTAAAGCAGCACCACATCGCACCTTTGCCTTTACACAGTCATACATACTCATCATAATGCATTTATGCATCTTTCCATGAATACCGTTTTTTTTTAACAAAATAGGCCAAAGTATGGTTCTATTAATAGAGTCAAACACTTTCTCTCAAAATCGATGAAAGCAACATACAACTTTCGATTCAGACAAAATTGTTTTTGAATGAAAGCCAACAACGTGAACATATGGTCTATGGTGGAACGATTTTGATTAAACCCAGCTTGAAACTCACCTCTAATGTTATTGTCCTCAACCCACTTGAAGTCTTTTATTAATTATTGCACTATACAGTTTGCTGCAAACACTGCACAACGAGATTCCTCTATAGTTGTTTGGATTGGTAACACTGCCCTTTTTATATAGTGGCACAACAATTGACTCGCACCAACTTTCAGGATACATTCCTCTTATCAAAAAGAGAGAATTAAAAAATTTTACCAAAAATTCCATTACCAAATTTGATTTGCAGGCATTTTTAAATAAATTCCCCTATGATTTTTATCCGGACCGGCAGCCTTACGACTTTTCAGTGTTTTTAGCGCGCATCAAAATTTCTTCTACTGAGATAGGTTGATTCAAATTATTTTCTCCGTCACCATCGTTATGTTCATCATCATCATCATCATCATCATCATCATCATCATCATCACCATATCATCATCATTGTCATATACATCATCATTTATTACAGCTTCATAAGCATTTTGGTTAACATTACTTTTTCCCTGAACCAGAACACTATCAAAGTTGTCTTCTCTTTCTAACAATTCTTTAAAGCATACCAGTCGTTTATGCTAATGTCATTCGAAATCTGCCTTCTTGTTGTCGATATTTTACGCACAGATTCCCAGAATTCTTTTGATTATTTACTGATCGTAATAAGTCAGTTAATAGAGTTTCATTGATTGCTTCTCTTTTCTCTTTTAACAAATGTTTATATTCACGTCTTGCTGTACATAAAGAAATGCGATCAGGTGGAGAAAAAGTACGCTTAAATTTCTTCAATAAATTGCGTACATTTTTTCTTTTCAGCACGACATTCTTTATCATACCAGTCGTCATCTTTCACGTACTTACCAATGCGTATTTCTTTCTTCATACAGTTTGCTGCATCTTTTCTACAATGATTAAAAACCTCAAGTGCTTCGTTGATATCCATATCTATTAAACTGATCGCCATTTGAAACTGACTTTGCATGTCGTTTGAACAGATGTTGTCTCTAACACACACTGCTTTGGGTTTCGTCCCATATAAACTTTTCGAAAATATGAACAGCATCCTTTACACAAATCTCATTATCCTTTGGGAAGTGAATGTATAATTCCAAAGGCAAATGATCAGATTCAATTCTATCAGACACATTCATTCTGATGCTATCAGAAACTATTGAATACAAATCATACGACAGCAAAGAATAATCAGCTACACTGTTACCATTATCAGCTATGTACGTGTAATGACCTTGAAGGTCATCCTGACACATACCATTCAAAATGCACAGGTCTAAAACTGTGCACATGTTAAATAACATTTTGCCGTAGCTATTGAGCACACGGTCTTCAGAATTTCTGTTTAAGTTCAGAGGGCCACTCAAATGTTGATCAACAAAATCACACACGTTGGATTCTAAGTCACAAGAAATATTTGAGGTTCTACAATTCAAATCTTATTAATTACTATGCACATATCATGTTCTTTATTATAAAGCAGTCAGTCACATAAAAAAAAAAAATCTTCCAATAAAGAAACACCATTTTCACAATCAAAGTGCATATAATATGGTGAGTTCTCTGGGTGGTATATAAGCACAAACATACATAATGTGTCTTTCAATGCCGAAAAGGCATTTATCCAACACAAAAGCGTAAAAAGATGAGACTCCACACATATGGGTTTGACAAAGAACATAGCTCATTTCTTATCAAACATATAATTCCGCCCGAACGTCTTTCTGTGTGCCGACAGTTTAACAGCAGGTTTACAAAACAACGCGTACCCTTTAAAAATAGGCAACTGAAAATCTTCTACAAACGTCTCAACTAAACAACAAAATCAAAGGAACAAATATACGAAACAAAATCATGATCATGTATTTTTGTGAGTAGTCCATTAATGTTCCAATGAAGGAAAGAAAAGGGTTTCATTTTATTACATACATTAACATCATCAAACTCATTATTCATCACTGACGTGGTCAATCTACGCACATTTCCATTCGACACATCGTCCACATAGCTGTTCATGTGTACCGGCGACACAGAAACCTCTCGTACACAGAACACGGGCGCACAATTCTCACGTGGCGCCAACTCACTGACGCCGTCGCGCTGTGACAAGGCAGCCGGCGTCGATTTAGTGTTCGTTCCCTCTACAGCCGCGGACAAAAAAACGAGGACAAATACAGGACCGGCCCGAACCCCTATTTCATTTCCACCAGACGATCACCCGAGTCCAACGTGTAACGAGTTCCGTCCACAAGGAGATGATCATGGATCATTGCCGCACGTTTCCCGTCACTTCTCGCCTGTTTCAGATGAGGGGTCAATTTTCTTCTTATGTCTCTCACTCTTGCGGAAAAGTCCTCCCCTACAAAGATTTTGGTACCCTTAAGTTCCCGCTTAACTCTAAGAATGCCCATCTTCTGTTTTATATAAAAAAAAAAAAAAAAAAAAAAAAAACATCGTGCAATTATCGGGGAATCCGGTTTGGAGTTGACACGATGGACTCTATCGAATTCCACGTCGCGAGGCAGTTCCAGCTGATCAGTAATGAGTTCCCTGATAATGTCCTCACACTGCGCGCTTGTCTCATTCTCCTTCCTGGCGAGACCATAGAAGAGGATGTTGTTTCGCCTGGACCTCCCCTCCAGGTCGTCCGCCTTCCTCTCCAGGTTGTCCATTCTCGAGGCCAGGTCGTTTGTTCCTTCTTTGCAGATCGTGGTTCTGCTGTCGAAGGTCGTCCACTTCTCGTCTCAGCCCTCTCAGCTCCTCCTGCATAGCCGCATACCCCTCACGGAGAACACGTATGTCCTGCTTAACTTCGTCGAACTTCCTGTCCATCGACTGGAACATGGTCATGAGGTCGGACAGGGGACGGGTTCCTTCACTGGCTGGTTAGAGGCGCCTCCCTGAGGGTTTTTATGGGTTTCTCCAGACTCACTCTGCCACCGCTCGCCCCAGTGCTGGAGAATCGGGTCTGCCTGGAGCTGTCACGGCCCTGCGAAAAGGTTGGGGCCAAGGTTGCTTTCAACGTCACCACAACGGAGGAGAAGGCTCCCCCACAATAAATACGACAGGAGCAAACCTGCCACGACACCGTCCACTCTCCGGTTCAGCTGCAGTATGGCGACTCGCATTGAGACTTTCTTCCTAGCCCGTTGAAACATGAAGGCTTGGAATACGGGCAGAAAAGAGCCACAAGAGGCCCTAAAGTCCAATGCACCAGATGCATGGCCCTTCGTAATCTTGCTGACCAAATCTGGGTAGGTGTACTTCTCTAAAATCGCTGTAAACAGTGAAATATTACGGACGGTTACAAAGTGCGATTTTACGCGCGAAACTCCAGTTCACGCCCCCCCCCGAAAGAGAGAGAGAGAGAGAGAGAGAGAGAGAGAGAGAGAGAGAGAGAGAGAGAGAGAGACAGAGAGAGAGAGAGAGGAGAAGAGAGACAGAACGACAGAGACAGACATGGATGAAGACAGAGGCAGAAACGACAGAGCCAGTGACAGAGATAGAGACTGAGTGTGTGAAACGTGCGTGTGCGCGCGTGTGTGTGTGTGTGTGTGTGTGTGTGTGTGTGTGTGTGTGTGTGTGTGTGTGTGTGTGTGAAAACGAATACGAAAAAGACTACAGTCCATGAATCCGGTGTAGGTAAATTACAGGAAATGTATCAGATGGCAATTTGACGAGCAGTGTGTTTTCTTGCCCTCGACCTCGACCCCCCCCCCCCCCCCCCCCCCCCCCTCCTCCATCCAACTCCCCCCCCCCCCCCCCCCCCCCCCTCACCACAATCAGCCTATGCCTATTTTCTAAGCCAGAGGACACCAGACTTTACTTTGTCTCCAGTCTGCAGGTGTGAACAGTGTTGGCTGCAATTCTAGTTAATGCAGATGGTCGTGAGCATCGGATTCTAAAGAGTGGAGATGTCTTTGACTTCGATCTTTCTTGTTCTCGTACATTAACCGGCCGAGTTCTAGTAATAGGATGGACACTGGTAGGTGACACTGACATAAAAATTAGACAACACGAAAAATTTAGATTGTACATGTGTGTGTGTGTGTGTGTGTGTGTGTGTGTGTGTGTGTGTGTGTGAGAGAGAGAGAGAGACAGACAGACAGACAGAGAAAGAGACAGAGTGGCAGAGAGAGACAGAGAGAGGTAGAGACAGAGACAGAGAGAGTGACAGAGACAGAGAGAGAGAGTATTTTATCAGCTGGAATGTCTCTTTTTGTATTTCTTGCTACTCTCCACTATCCCCATATCCCCCTTGTGTTTTGTCTCCATCCTGTTTAAGATAGTGGGGAAAGTGTCGTGTTTTTTAGAAAACACACATAGCTGAAACATTTTGACGCCCAAGCATATCACCAAAAGATGTGATAAATGAAAAATAGCAACAACGTAATGGCGTGCATTGAATGGGTGCTGCCAGACATGCACTCATGCGTTAACAGGCAAACATTCACAAGAAGGGCAACAAATAATATCCTACAAAAATCTGTTCAAATTTGTGTATTTTGTTAGGAGTCTGGACAGTGGTAAAAAGCAGACAAAGCTGTCAGGACACAGGAAAAATGGGGGGGATGGGGGAGGGGGTAGTGAAAGGGAGAAAAGGGTGAATAGAAAGTGGAAAGGGAAAAGGGTTGCCAGAGTGGGTGTGTGTGGGGGGGGGGGTGTAGATAGAAGTATACAGGGAAAGTCTCGTGTTCAGAAGCTATTAGCGACCCTATCAAACAAGTTGGGCATCTTGTTTCTTGTGCTTGCTTTCTCGTGCCGGCGGATCCTTTGATCTCCTTTTCTTATTGAACCAGCAATGGCAGCAGAGAAGAACTGCACCTTGAGACAGAACCAGGGAAGGTAAACACGAACTATTAGATGCCATGAAAGAAATTGACAGCTTTAGCAACAGTAAGACCTGTACTATGACTATACTGATTCATACCATGATCCAGACCATGAGCTATGATTCATAAACAGACACACAACATTATCCACTCCATCATCTAGACACATTACCTATATTGTGGTTCATATCATGACCCACACCATGACCCATTCCACGACCCATACTACAACCACACCATAAACCAGTTCATGAATCGTTCCCTGTGCTACTCCATAACCTATTCATAAACCACGCCTTCACCCTTGCCATGACCAAGACTGAGCCATGCCATGATAAGTATTGATCCATACTACCACCCACCCCATATTCCATACTAGGATGCGTATTGGTCCATACCATGACCCATACCATAACCCATACTATGACTTACACCATGATAAGTATCGATCCATACCATCAAATACACCATCACCATCACCCATACCACTGCAGTGCAAACTGATGGAAGTGAAAATGAAAGGGGAGACAAACTAAGGTTTGATGTATGTCTGGCTAATTTGTTCATTTTTTAAACAGAACATGTGAAAAATGGATGGCTTTTGCTGTAAACATGTTATCTTGTGAGATAGGTTAGTCTTCCATTAAAACAAAAAGGAACGTAAAACTAAGAAGGGCTTCAAAGGGCGTCTACAAAAAACCCAGAAGTTTGGAAAACACGATGATGCCAGTAACAACGATGCTTTTACGTTTTGACCAAACTTCTAAACCTGTCCCAAACTGTCCAACTTTTCTTTGATTTTTTTTTTTTTTGTTTGATTCGATCATTCATTCTTCAACTGTCTATAATCTGTCACTTTTTTCAGAGTCTGAACTTTAACTTGAAGAACAGAAAACTTATCCTTGATTTCCTTAACGTTTTGATTAATTTTAATCTAATTGAAACTGTTTCAGCGAAACAACCAATTTATTAAGCCAGATGATGTAAGTTCTTGTCACATGAACATGTTTACCATCTGTCTGAGTTATATGTCCTTAGTCAGACTCATTCCGTTGGATCTACTGGAACTAGTGAAACAAGTCTGTGGCATAGGTCTGCTTGAAGGAGCCAGGGTTAAAAAATCCACGTTTCTTCATGGCATCAGGTGATTATTGTATCAAAGAATCCACGACACATCTGTCCAGCTCCTCATCTTGAATGCGGAGCATTGTGATTCAGCCTTCCTCTTGGCGTGATGTAGCATGAAGAAGATGAATGTGGATGCACTGTCACCACATCTTGGTCTATACACTGACTATGTGGCTGTCGTGGTGTCTGCAGCAATTATGACCCATTTTACAACACCAAGCGTGGTCACCAATGAGGAAAACTGCCTCTTAAGATGTGACAGTATGAAAACACCTCTTACTCCATTTAGAAGGTATAACACACACACACACACACACACACACACACACACCACAGAGAGAGAGAGAGAGAGAGAGAGAGAGAGAGAGAGAGAGAGAGACAGACAGACAGACAGACAGACAAACAGACAGGCAGACAGACACAGACAGACAGACAGACAGACAGCTAGTCAGAGAGACACAACAGACAGACAGACAGACAGATGAGAGATGGATAGACAGAGAGGCAAATAGGGAAACAGAGAAACAGACAGACAGAGACAGACTGAGAGACAAACAGACAGAGACACAGACAGAGGAGAGAGACAGATACAAAGACACAGGGACAGAGAGAGAGAGACAGAGATGGATGGATGCAGACAGAGACAAAGAGTCAGATCCAGAGACAGAAATAGAAATTGAGACAGAGACATGTGAGTTTGTGTGCACGTGAATGCATGCATGTGTGTGAACAGAATGAAAGTAAACAGACCGCAGGCTATGAATCCTGTACTGATGAACAATAGGAAAAATCTTGTGTCAGCATGTTGCGTGTGTGTGTCTTAATGCCCCCTACCTCTGTCCTCTACCTTTTCACCCCTCTCCACTCCACTCACCACCCTCAATCAGCAACTGTGTTCTCAGCTAAACGACACTGGACTTCAGTGCTTAGAGTCTCCAGTCTGCAGGTGGGAACAGCACCAGCTGCTATTTCAGTCAATGCAGCTGGTTGTGAAGATCGGGTTCTAAAGTGTGGAGGCGTCCTTGACTTCGACCTTTCTTCTTCTGGTACATTCACCAGCCAAGTTCTAGTAATGGGGGTAGACACTAGTGGGTGAAACTGACATTAAAATGGACAATGTAAAAAATCGTATTACACCTTCAGTTAGTGTGTAGGGGAGACAGAGAGAGAGAGAGACAGAGAGAGAGAGAGAGAGAGAGAGAGAGAGAGAGAGAGAGAGAGAGGCAGGCAGACAGACAGACAGACAGACAGATAGACAGAGCCTATTCATCAGTTGGAATATCTCGTTTTGTATTTCTTTCTACTCTCTACTATCTCCTTATCTCCCCTGCGTTTTTGTCTCCATCCTGTTGAAGACAATGGAAAAAGTGTTGTTTTTTAGAAAACACACATTGCTGAAACATTTTGACGCCCAAGCATATCACCAAAAGATGTGATAAATGAAAAATAGCAACAACGTAATGGCGTGCATTGAATGGGTGCTGCCAGACATGCACTCATGCGTTAACAGGCAAACATTCACAAGAAGGGCAACAAACAAAATCTTACAAAAATCAGCGCAAATGTGCGAGCCTAGTAAAGCACCGAACGCTTCTGTGTTCCTTTGCTTCCATCGCATTTCAACTTCTCTGGAGTTGTATCTTTTGAATGTGTTTTGTTAGGAGTCTGGACAGCGGTAAAAAGCAGACAAACTGTAACAAGGCATCTGGAAAAATCTGGGGGGGGGGGGGGGGGGGGGGGGGGTGAAGGGGAGAAAAGAGAGTGTGGTGTGTGAAAAGCAGAATGGGGGACTAGAGAGTGGGTGGGTGGGATGGTATAGGTAGAAGCGTACAGCGGGCGTCTCGTGTTGAGAGGCTATTAGCGACACTATCAAACAGGTTGGGCATCTTGTTTCTTGTGCTTCCTTTCTTGTGCCAGCGAATCCTTTGATCTCCATTTCCCTATTGAACCAGCGACGGCAGCAGATAAGAGTTGCAGCTGGAGGCAGAACCAGGGAGAGAGAAAAAAACACACCACTAACTACCAGATGCTGTGAGAGAACTTGACAGCTTTACCAACACTTTGACCTATACCATGACCCACGTAGTGACCAGTACCATATGTATTAGCCCAAATCATGTCCCAAAGAAAAATCCATCCCACTGCAAGAATTGATTTATACCATGAACCACACTATTCCAGTGTTTTTAAAAACTGATACCACTGAAAATGAGTGGGGAGACATATATCATTCTAATGTATATCCATTTCATCTGCTTAGATTTTTTCAACCACACACACGTGAACGAAATAAGGGAGGGCTTCTGATGTAAATATCTTCATCTCATGTGACAGGAGAGACTTCCATTAAAAAAACAAACAAACATGAAACCAGGAAGGGCCTCAAGAGGCATCTGTAGAAAACACACAAGTTTGCAAAACAAGATGATGCCAATAAAACCGATGTTTTTACGTTTAAACCAATCTTCTAAACCAGTCCCAAACTGTCCAACCTTTATTTAGAAAGAGTGGGGGTTAGTTGCCACCATGGACATTGACAAACAAAGTACAGGACAAGACACGATGCATTTCGACCTCTTGGGTCTTCTTCAAGCAAAAACATAGCTCACATTTAACATTTAGGACAGTATAAACAAAGAACGAAGAGAGACTTATCTGATGTCCATGTACACTTAAGACGAGACGTGAAGTACAACACGACAAAGAGTATCAGTCAATATGAGGAGTAAAGTTTCAAAATGGAGCGACTGATGGCGGAGAACGAAGCAAAATTTAGAAAGAGTGGGGGTTAGCTGCCGCCAAGGACATTGACAAACAAAGTACAGGACAAGACACGATGCATTTCGACCTCTTGGGTCTGTACTTCATGTCTAGTCTTATGTGTACATGGACATCAGATAAGTCTCTCTTCATTCTTTGTTTGTACTGTCCTAAATGTTAAATGTGAGCTATCTTTTGCTTGAAGAAGACCCAAGAGGTCAAAATGCATCGTGTCTTGTCCTGTACTGTGTCAATGTCCTTGGCGGCAACTAACCCCCACTCTTTCTAAAATTTTGCTTCATTCTCCGCGATCAGTCGCTGCATTTGGAAACTGTCCAATCTTTATTTTCAGTTTCTTGTTTAATGTGATCAGTGTCACACTTCACTCTTGCACACACACGCATTCATGACAGTATTTACTCCATACGCACACGCAATCCCTCCAATCAACCAAAAGGTGCACTACCGAATGTCTTTTCTTCTCCCCCTCTCCTCCAGGGAAAACACTTTGCTAAATAAATCGAACAATTAATAGACAAATTCTATACATGTTTTCTCTCTCTCTCTCTCTCTCTCTCTCTCTCTCTCTCTCTCTCTCTCTCTCTCTCTCTCTCTCTCTCTCTCTCTTCACACAGAGAGATAAATCAAGTTACGAACTGATATCAATAAATTCTTACAAGAGGCCTCCTTCTTGCCGAAAAAAGAATATCCACATCCTCCAAGAATATAAAGTCATGGCCTTTACATAACATTGGCCAGATATCTAGACCAGGAGAACAAATCATTCATGCATTCATATGCCATACCTGCATCAGAGAAAACACTCGCCCCTTACTGTCATGATGCCCTGTCCACATCAGAAAACGTGCCGCCCCTTTAAACTCTCCTGTCACTGGAGAACCCATGAGATCCGACTCCTTCAATTGCTGGAGCTGAACTATCAGTGTGTTCCCCACACCATGGCCATCATTAAACACCCGTCTCAGCTCTTAAGAAACAGATGCCGTTGCAACATCAGAGGAGAAACAGCTGACAGGATGAAGGGTGAAGGGCTGAAACACGAATAAGGTTCGTTTAAGTAACCTGCTTCCCAATTCAACATGTGAATTCTTTCTTTCTCTTTTCTTAAGGTTTTCCCCTGTACCTTTCCCCAACTATCTATGGCTCACCTGGTAATGACTGGTCAGCGGTGAGGACCCCCTTGACCAACGTCCTGACAGGTTCGAGTCTTTAGGCCAACTCCTGGGCTAGAACTAATTCTTTCCTCCCTCCTCCTGGTGAGTACAACTCAGTGTTCAAAACACATGACCAGCACCTTGCCAGCCCTTATTATACTATCTCTCAGTGGTCACTTTCACCCCAATGACCACCATTGTTTCTTTTCACTGAGTGATCCTCACAATTATTGGGAACGCCCGCTACACTGGTCAAGCCACATGAATACTCTTCCTGTTTAGTTGTGGCATGGGGAGAATGATTTATATCACTAGACTACATGTGATGGAGCGTCACATGCCTCGATGTGAGGGTACGT
>JADBJO010013829.1:0-45000 GCA_016801955.1 Conus betulinus
ATTCACTTTCCGATTTACACAGTTTCAGGTCAGGTTCACATGCCAGTGGCCAAGTTGGCACAGGACCGTCTAATTCTCTGATCCCTCTTACCGTCTCCGCCCCCATCACCACCTCCCCCGCCATTCCCTCCTCCCAAACCTCGCACAAGTTTATATAGAAGCCTATGTGTAAGACTATATGAAGAGAAGCTCATATGTGTATGCCCTGCGCACAAAGGCTATGCTCAAGCTTACGGTGCAAGCTTTTGTATAAGCGGAGAATGTAAACCTATATATAGCCTAAATGTAAGGCTACGTATAAACGAATCTTTAGGCCTACAGATGCTTTAGTGTGTAAACCTGTAAGACTATCTAAGCCAACATACGCATGCATAGTAAGCCTGCATGTAAGCCTATGTACAACTTGTGGATAAGCCTACCTACGGGCCCACGTCTCAGCCTACGTGTTAGCCTTGCAGAAACGTATGCAGAAGCCTATGTGTCTCAGTGCTTGTTGGATGGTCGATAATCTTCGTCTGCCATATGCCCTTCGGCGCATGTGGCCGTAACAACAAAAATCCAACTCGCAAGATCACCATATACTACGCGTGCGTTTGTGTGTGTGTGTGTGTGTGTGTGTGTGTGTGTGTGTGTGGAGTGTGTGTGTGGGTGTGTGTGTGTGTGTGTGTGTGTCAGGGTGCTGTTCCTGCGAGGGACCAGACCGATGACCATCCCTGTCCATACCGCCATTCGTCAGTCTGTCCATCATCAGTCTTCACCTGCTTCAGTTCGTCTTGCCTTTGTCCATGATGTGCAGCTGCACCAGCCGTTGTACTTCTGGGAATACCGCGCTACCTGGCTTATACAAGTGGCCTTGTTAAGAAACAAGGAGTTTGATTTTGGGGGGTAAAATTTCCTGCTTTTGTGAAAATGTACTATAAACGGTAGGCCTACTGATCATAGACAGTGGTAGAAGCAAATTTTGTGAGGCACCATTTAGGTATAAGTATAACCGTGTTTTGAAAACCAGCCGTCAGCGTCGTATAAAACATTTGGCGAGTCCTGGCGGCCATAGGCAAAAACAGCCGCCTGACCCGTTTTTCCGGCCTACGTAACCTCGCTGCGCGCTCAATTCCACGTGCAGTTTGACGCGTTCTAACGAATGACTGTCAATCAGGGCGAGAAGCAAGGCAACGAAGTATGTAATCTACAGTTCAGCTCTCATTTATGAACGTTGAAATAATTTTTGTGTATTAGGCAATTTGGCATCAAATTACATGGAAAACGTGTTTCAGCTATTGTGCTCGGAAGCGTCAAAATATGAAAATTATTTTCCTCTCGCCTCTCTCTCTCCTCTCT
This sequence comes from Conus betulinus, assembly GCA_016801955.1. Taxonomy (NCBI): domain Eukaryota; kingdom Metazoa; phylum Mollusca; class Gastropoda; order Neogastropoda; family Conidae; genus Conus; species Conus betulinus. The sequence continues at coordinate 1,339 of JADBJO010013829.1, forward strand.
CTACTCCTCTCTCTCTCTCTCGCTCTCTCTCTCTCTCTCTGTGTCTCTGTGTGTGTGTGTGGTGTGTGTGTGTGTGTGTGTGTGTGTGTGTGTGTGTGTGTGTGGTATGCCCACGAGCGTGCGCGCGTATGCACACATGCGTGTATTTGTCTGTCTGTGTGCGTTGACCTAGTCAAAAGTGGGGTTTCCTGCAGATGTTTACCAGGGACAGCTTCGTTACTGCCCATCTTTCTTATTAAAGATGTTAAATTTTCATCAAGGATTTTAATTGTTAACCACTTATATCGAGAAATTAGAGTATCAGTACGAACCACTTTCATGGAATTGTCTTTTTTTTCTGACCCATCAGGGTCACAACTTGCCCACTTGTCAAATGGTTACCAAGTTTTGCCTTTCTTTTTTGTGCCCCTCCCTGCAGAATACATAATGGCTATGAAATATAGACCAGTGGATCCTTCTGATGGTCCATCAACATTTAGAGCATCCATCATATATTGGACTGACCGAGTCCTTTGTCAAGTGGAAAGAAACGAAACTTTGACATGCTCAGCAGTAGATAGAAGAGGTGACCACAGATATGTTTCTCTTGATGGAAGCATAGAAAAGTTTGTTGAATGTGACCCCGTATCTGTTGATCATCTAAATGATGGGTCTGTATGTAAACAGAAACCAATGAGACATAGCGCTTCGTAGCATAAATCAGTCATGATAAACTGAGCCAACGAACCTTTGACAGACAAATGGGGGAGAGTGGAGGGGACGGAAGGCAGATGATACACAGAGTTCCTGTAGTCCAGCAAAGACACAGCCATCAGATGGTGCAATGGCACACAGCTTAGAGATCACGATTAACCCACTAGACGACTGCAGCAGCACCGCATATTCTTCTTCACAAGGCATTCAAAGGCAGAATTTGACTGACTCTTCAACTGACGACTTTGGCCAGTGGTAACAGCCAATGTAAAATGTCTACCAATATTCGCCTGCTGGAGTCTGGTTCTGGATCTTGAACTGCGTGTACTCCAGTTTATCTGTTCAATCCAAACTTTCAAATTTGAACATCATATTGATGCACTGACTAGCCTCATGCCATGGTTCTTCTCCCTTGATCCCATTCAGTGTCCATGCTGGCTGTCAGTACCCTTGAGACTTGTTTTTGAACTGAAAGCACCGAACCTGTCTGTCAAGCTTTCTGCTCCGCTGCTTTTAGAATGAACGAAACAGACTGCCCTTTTTCTATGACAATTTTGGACCATGCACAGTAAGCAATAGGAAAGGGTGATGGAGGAGCAACAGAATTCATCAACAACCCTGGAGCTTTGAGAAGGTGGGCAACAGCAGGCCTGGGAACAGCACGTTTGATGAGCGGTATTTCGCATGAGATGTTTCTTTCAAAGGAGAAAGTTATAGACCACCATGAGCAAATGCCTTTTGTTGACTGGCTGCGATATGTGGTATTGACCAGATGGTTCATTCGTCGTGACCGAAATGCAGTGAAGTGACTACAGACTGATAGCGGGATGCATGCACTGCCCGCCAGGTTCTCTGCGCCTCCATGGGTTGTTAACTCACTGCTTTGCATGCATCAAAACACAAAACAGGTCAGCTACCATTCCGTAGAATTACATGGTCATGATCCAGAGCATGGCTTAAACATACCTTCTATAATGCACAGTAATCCGTACGTTATAAAAAGAGGGGAAAAAAATTGTTACTTTTTTCGTCCTTTTTATATATCTACGGATACTCTACACAGTTTTACTGTACTTAACAAATCTTTTTAATACACATACGGAATACTCTGCATTGGTTTTATTAACTTAACTAAAACTTTAAAATAGTATAACATTCATGTTCTTAATAAAGTAAAAACAGTAATTGGGAAATGAAATGAGGCAGGGAACAGCGCTTGTTTTTTCCCTCACTATTAGATTGCTCGTCTTTGTATTTGTCTGACTTTATTCGGGTTTAAAGGGCTGTGCCAGTCTTGAATAAGGGTTGCTCTGTGTTGGGTTTCCTTGTGGGAGCAAAGGGCTACCCCACTTGTTTATTATTAAAAGCAGGTAAAAAAAAAAAAATCGATCATGACCACGCCCAAAAAGGTCAAACAAAGGTCACAAACCTTTGCTTCTACCACTTTTTCAAATACAGCTAAGAAGTATATCCACACCAATTGTTGTGAGTCTACCCCCAAAACCAGTCTACTGCTAAAATCATGTTCTTGACAAGCTCACCACACAGCTCACATCAACACGGTCACACAATTAGGATCTGTACACAAACACGCGAAAAAAACACGCATGGCATCGCATCGCTCCGCCATCTCTCTCTCTCCCTCTCTCTCTCTCTCTCTCTCTCTCTCATCTCTCTCTCTCTCTCTCTCTCTCTCTCTCTCTCTCTCTCTCTCTTGGATGAACTTTTTAATGTTGTGAAGATAATGTATGTTTGTTAAAAGTTTTTTGTAAGGTCTTAGTCGCTAGTCCATACTTAGTCCCTTAACTGGGGCAAGGGCCGGATGGAAAAAAAAAAACAAACATTTTTGCTTATCTGTTTACCCTTGGAAATAAAAATCATCATCATCATCATCATCATCATCAATCTCCCTCTCGTCTCTCTCTCTGCTCTCTCCTCTCTCCTCTCTCTCTCCTCCCTCTGCCTCTCCAGCTACTCTCTCGGCTCTCTCTCTCGTCTCTCTCTCTCTCCTCCTCTCCTCTCTCGTCTCGTCCATCTCTCTCTCTCCTCTCTCTCGATCTCATCTCCCTCCGCTCCTCCTCTCTTCTCTCTCGTCTCTCTCTCTCCTCTCTCCGCTCCTCCTCTCCCCTCTCTCGCTCTCTCTCCGCTCCATCTCTCTCTCTCCCTCCCTCTCCTCCCGAATCTCTATCTCTCTCATCAGCTCATCATCTCACTCAGCAGCTCTCTCTCTCAGCATCTCTCTCCGCCTCTCTCTCTCTCTCTCTCCTCTCCCCCTCGGCCTCTCTCCTCTCCCTCTCTCTCTCTCTCTCCTCTCCCCCCTCTCTCGGCCCTCTATCCTCTCTCTCCTCTCCTCTCTCCTCTCTCTCTCCTCTCCTCTCCTCTCTCTCTCACCTCACCCTCCTCATCTCCTCTCTCCTCTCTCTCTCGCTCATCTCTCTCCTCTCTCTCTCTCTCGTCTCCTCGCCTCTCTTCTCTCTCTCTCTGTCGCGTGCGCGCAACTGGCCAAGCGTCCGAACACACACACACACACACACACACACACACACGCACACGCACACGCACGCACGCATGCACGCACGCGCGCACGCACGCACGTCGCCATCAGTATGATTATGATGATTATCATGGCATGTTTATATATGTGATTTTTTAGTAAGCTTATTTGGAGGTAGGGTGGGGGTAGCGGGTGACTAAAGATTGATTGAAGGATTGATTATGGTCTTTCTTCTCATTATCATTATCATTTATCCCCACCCTCCTCCCACAAGACTGGTTTTAGTTTTAATGAGGTGGTCATGAATCTTTACGGGGAGGGAGAGAGAGGGAATAGATTGTTTCTGAATTCCTACACGTGTGAGTCGTAATGTCCACAGATGCATGTCTTAAGTGTGTTACCTGCATTGTGATCATTCGTCTATTGCAATCAGAACGAAGTGTGTGACAGTGCTCAGGAGATGCAACATTCTTTCTGTGTCTATATATCGGTACTGTTTATGATGGGAAAATCTTCTGTTTAAATGACCACAAATGTCGGGAAGAATTAAAGAAAAAAAAACAACAACTGGTTTCACGTTTCGCCGATGTGCGTGGTATTTCGATGGGGGAAAGGGGTGGGGGGTGGGGGGTGGGGGGGCGGCTTTGTTTTCCTTCATGGTTAACCAAATGGTACCTAAAGAACAAACAACGCTACCGTTTTTTTCTTCATGGTTGTAATCAGTATAGGAGTTAAAGAAAAAAAAAACTACTTTTTTTTTCCCCCTACATGGTTGTAGCCAATATGGTAATCAAAGAACAAACGTTTGGCTTTCTTTATGTCCACAGCTGTAAACCAGCACGGTTATTCAGTAACAACCAACGGCTCTGTTTTATCTTTATGATTGTCAACCGGCATGGCGAATTCAACAAACAAAGGGCAATTATTCTTCTGCTTTCTTGGTCACGATTTGGGATACTGAGAGTATTCTCCCTTTTTGCGGCCTTTGTCTGCAGCTTCTTTCTCTCTTTTTTTCTTTCTTTCCTTTCTTTCTTAGCCTTTTCCCCCTCTTTTTACCCTTCTTCTTCTTCTTCTTCTGTTTACACGAACTGTTTGAGACAACAGAATCATTCATCACTAGTATATTTCTCTTTAGTCAAATGTATTTAGACAGCCGTGTACCGAAACGTGTATGCTGGTTTACAACCATGTTCGGAAAGGCCCAGCTGCATAGAATTACCATGTTGATATACGACACGGGTAGCGTTTCCCTGGGGGGAAAATAATGAAGGGGTGAGGGGGTGGGGGTAGGGATGGGGGTAGTGTCAGGAGACAAAACTGACTGTGCTTCCATTCCTAGAAAAAAAAAAACAAACGAATAAATGAAAATCACGAAGCCTAATTAAGCGTAGAGTGTTGCTTGATGTGTTATGTTATATTCACTAACTGTCCGACTGTAAGCTATGTGCCTGCACTGTTTGGTTTTTCTGTATTATTCCAGAGCTGTCCAGTAAAGGAAAAAGACCTACCAGTGTGTTGTTGTTTCTTTTGACTGGAGTGCACTGCGTCAATCAAAAGATTTCTTTTCTGTCTTGAGTGCATCTGAACACAGAGTGACACACACACACACACACACACACACACACACACACACACACACACACACACACACACACACACACACACACACACTCATTTATACAAACAAGCACGCGCACATCCGTGTGCATGCACGCACACACACACACACACACACACACACACACACACACACACACACACACACACTCACACACTCACACACACACACACACACACACACACACACACACACACACACACACACACACACACACTCAGACCCACTAAAGCACACACACACACACACGCCCCCCCCCCCCCCCCCCCCCACACACACACACACACACACACGCACGCACGCACGCACGCACAGAGAGAGAGAGAGGGGGGGGGGAACAACACACACACACACACACACACACACACACACACACACACACACACACACACACACATTGATATTACAAGTGTGTGAAGATGGGGAGGGGTGTGGCAGTTCTGGTGGGTGTGTCGAGATGGGTGTTGATCCGAGTTCATAGCTGCTTGGATGATCAACCTCAACAACTGATAGGAGGGAGGGAGGGAGAAGAGGGTGGAGGGAAAAGTAGCGGAGAAGGCTGGGGTTCGTAGGGTGGGGTGGGGTGTGAAAGAGGTGGCTGATTGTGGTGACAAATGGATGGGGGGGGGGGGGGGGGGGGGGGGTATTTTCAATGCACCATGTACACGTGGAACGATGGCCTGTCACAAACCATTAGGCCTTCTCTCCTGCCCTCAGCAGGGTCCGTTTGATGAAGGAGTGGAGGAAACTCTTTCTTTTTTTTTTTTTCCCCAAAAGAGGTCCGGCCCTGATAGAAAACAGGCGATATCAACCTGAGGACACTCTTTGGGTCACTAGATACTAACGGACGTGTGACGCTCCTAATCTCGGATCGAACCACCACACATCCCGTCTTAGAAAGCAGCTGGCGAAACCAGTGGATATTAGGCCTATTTGGTTTTGCTTTCGATTACTTCACGTACTGCAAAAGATTGAAAAAGAAAAATCAGATGTGTGTACTTCACATGAAATGTTAACGTGGTTGTGATGGTACTATATATAGTAGTGGTGATGGTACTATATATAGTAGTGGTGATGGTACTATATAATTATACCAATGGTGATGGTACTATATATAGTAGTGGTGATGGTACTATTTAATAATACCAATGGTGATGGTACTATATATAGTAGTGGTGATGGTAGCCAACTGTATGTAGTAGTGGTGATGATACTTACTACATATCGTAGTGGTGATGGTACTATATATCGTAGTGGTGATGGTAGGCATTCTATATATAGTAGTGGTGATTGTACTATAGTGGTGGTGATTGTACTATATATAATAGTGGTGATGGTACTGTATCTAGTAGTGGTGATGGTACTATATATAGTAGTGGTGAAGGTAAGCTTACTATATATAGTAGTGGTGATGGTACTATGTATAGTAGTGGTGATGGTACAATATAATATAGCAGTGGTGATGGTAAACGTAGTGGTGTTGATTTGGCCACTGTTCAGTGTAGGCCTACTGGAGGGTTGTTTGTTTGTTTTTGTTTTTTAAGTAACAAAGTGCAACCGAACTGGTTACACCAGCTTGAATCGTATCATTCTTAAGATATGATTGAAAGAACAAACAAAAACATGGTGATTATTCACACATCTAAACGAATTGGGAGCGTGCAAGTGCAGGATCTAGAGGGGAGCAATTTTAGGCAGAGGGAGGAGGGTCTAAATTTAACACGACACCGCTTATCTCGCCTGCGCAATGCTGTTCTAAGAAACTTTGTGGGTGCAGACTTCTTTGAATCGGTCAACGTGAACGCACCCAGTTTTCGCAGTTTCGTTCATACCATCGCATTCTCGCACAGGGAGAACAAGATTCTAGACAATACACCGAGGAGTTTGGTAGTTGATTTTGTGCTGTATACATACATCTATGTTGAACCTGCGTTTTGTTTTTTCTCAGTTAATACTAAAGGTTGTACTACACGGACGGTTTGATACTACACGAACGGTTTGAACGGCTGTTGGGTTTAGCCGCAAAGCAGCTCAGAGTGGGTATGCCCCACAGTGGCGTGTCGTGGACAGCCTTTCTTTCCGAAGAGTGTCCACAATCATCAAGTTGATTATTCAGACACTTGTGTATGTATTACCGTTTTATATTCCGCCATTAAGGCAGCCATACTCCAGCTTCGGGGAAGGTGCATGCTACGTGTAACGTGTCATCCATACCAACGGCCAAAGTGGCCTTCTCTTCCGAAAGTTGGCGATGGGATTTTACGTGTGTGCAAGATGTGCGTGCCCAGCTGGATTGACCGACAGATTGGTGAAACTAACAGTCGTCGTCAACTGAAAGGTTTATCCGGGGGGCAGAATAGCTCAAGTAGTCGAATGTCGAATTCAAGTGATACTGGGGTTGCGGGTTCGAATCTCTGACGGGGCCGTTTCTGTTCAGGGGGATTTTCCTAATTGGAAGAACTGGGAGAAAGCTTTCTCCATCATTTCAGCAGGTAGGTGAATCTCCATATGTTAGACTGCTGTACAAACGCAGCAACGACTGATAAAAAAAAAAAAAAAAATCTAGGTGTTCTTCTGACCTGGATTTTGTCGTCAGGTTTTTTGTTTGTTTGTTTTTGTCATACCATTTTTTTTTTCGAGGATAATGACACAGAAATGAAATTGGAACCAATCTATATGTTGGATTGTGAGTTATATCTACATCTATTGCAGCTGATTTATGTTGGAATGTGGTTTCTATCTACATCTGTTGCAACTGATCTATGATGGATTGTGGTTTCTATCATGATTTATTGCAACTGATCTATGATGGATTGTGGTTTCTATCATGATTTATTGCAACTGATCTATGTTGGATTGTGGTTTCTAATTTACATTGACCGCAGTAAAGAAAGGTAAACTATTGATGAAAGCAGCTCAATGATTAATTCAGAAAGTGACTTTCGGTGGCTGAGTAGATTACTTCTCTTACAGGGCTGTATGTGGAAATGGGGGTGTAACCTGATCAGTATATGTTTAGGAGTTACAAATGATGTGACTTTAATTAAAGGAGGTAACATTAATCCCTCTCTGCTGGTCAGTGCCAATCAGATGATACAATACATCCCTTACCTTCCACTCAACTAGCTATGATGGATGCTGTCTTTGAGGGTTAGAAATCAGAAAAAAAATCTTTTCAGATCTTATAGAGCCAGTATTATTTTTCCATGCACCATAAATGCTAACATTCTCTGAGTGCTGGAGGAAATGATTAGCACTCTCACTCCATGATGTGAAAGTGTCCACCACCTGGAATGCTTGCAAACAGTTTCTGTTGTCTGGGAAGAAAAAATTCACTCCAGTTTGTTCCAGGAACAATAGATAGTTTGAATAAAACAAACAAACAAACAAAGTAGCTACGTTTGAATTAAAACAAACAAACAAACAAAGTAGCCAAGTATTTCAGTAGATAAGAGGGAAATAAGAGAAGGGATGTAGTGGGAGATAGGGAGGGGGAAGGTTTGGGCATTGGAAGAGAGGAGGCAAAACTGATTTGTATGTGACAGCTGAAAGGGATACAAGCTGTGATGTGGTTGGGAGAGAGAGAGAGAGAGAGAGAGAGAGAGAGAGAGAGAGAGAGAGAGAGAGAGAGAGACAGACAGACAGAGACAGACAGACAGACAGAGACAGAGAGAGAGAGTGAGTTCATGTTTTGCTTCATGACATGGTTGAGAGCAAGTCAAACATTTGATTTAGCTGATGACTGCCATGGATTCCATGTGCATTACAAGGGTATTACTGTTATTGTCCCATCTCACCCTGACACCAACACCCAGTGAGCCTGCTGCTTGTCTGATGACACCAACACCCAGTAAGCCTGCTGCTTGTCTCCCTGACACCAAACACCCAGTATAGTAAGCCTGCTGCTTGTCTCCCTGACACCAACACCCAGTATAGTAAGCCTGCTGCTTGTCACCCTGACACCAACACCCAGTATAGTAAGCCTGCTGCTTGTCTCCCTGACACCAACACCCAGTATAGTAAGCCTGCTGCTTTGTCACCCTGACACCAACACCCAGTATAGTAAGCCTGCTGCTTGTCTCCCTGACACCAACACCCAGTATAGTAAGCCTGCTGCTTGTCTCCCTGACACCAACACCCATTAAGCCTGCTGCTTGTCTCCTTGACACCAACACCCATTAAGCCTGCTGTTTTGTCCAGGTTCTCTTACATGCCTTCAGATGGATGTGGTGATCATGGTTGAGTTCTGAGGATGGCTTGTCTTTGAACTGAACAGCTAGACAACAAACCATCTTGTTTGAACAGCTAGACAACAAATCATCTGGTTTGAACAGCTAGACAACAGATCATCTGGTTTGAACAGCTAGACAACAGATCATCTGGTTTGAACAGCTGGACAACAAATCATCTGGTTTGAACAGCTTGACAACAAATCTTCTGGTTTGAACAGCTAGACAGATCATCTGGTTTGAAGCGCTAGACAACAGATCATCTGGTTTGAACAGCTAGACAACAAATCATCTGGTTTGAACAGCTAGCCAGACACCTGGTTTGAACAGCTAGACAACAAATCATCTGGTTTGAACAGCTAGACAACAAATCATCTGGTTTGAACAGCTAGACAACAGATCATCTGGTTTGAACAGCTAGACAACAAATCATCTGGTTTGAACAGCTAGACAGATCACCTGGTTTGAACAGCTAGACAACAGATCATCTGGTTTGAACAGCTAGACAACAAATCATCTGGTTTGAACAGCTGGACAACAGATAATCTGGTTTGAACAGCTAGACAACAAATCATCTGGTTTGAACAGCTAGACAGATCACCTGGTTTGAACAGCTAGACAACAGATCATCTGGTTTGAACAGCTAGACAACAACAAATCATCTGGTTTGAACAGCTAGACAGATCACCTGGTTTGAACAGCTAGACAACAGATCATCTGGTTTGAACAGCTAGACAACAAATCATCTGGTTTGAACAGCTGGACAACAGATAATCTGCTTTGAACAGCTGGACACTTGTCTTTTGAGTTTGAACTCTGACAAGTAGGGGTCGCTGCTCATTGATAGCCATCATCAGGATTCAAGATTATATCAGACAGAGGTGGAGAGTAGGAATATGCCACTGATGCCCAGTGTAGATATATTGACATTTTCACTTCCCAGCTTAGCATGGGGTTGTTCTGGTGATGTCATTGGTCTTCAGCTTCCACTGTGCTGAACGGAGATTCCTGTTTGCTGTATCACTGTAGGTGGACATGGACATCAAAGCTGAGTGCACCTCTCTAACTGGGGAGTTGGGTTTATCTGTTTGTGGGGCTGGTAGCTTGCTGCATCTGGAATTGGAATGGCAGTCTGCACCTTTGTCACTATGTCAGTGTATCATTACAATGACACATCAACATCTACAATTGAGTTCCTCCCATTCTCCTCATTTTATCATTTTACTTTACATTTGAGTTCATTGGCACCTGACGGTAAACAGGTCATACGTTATCTATTGAATACAGGCTTAAAATGGCTGATGGTGTCTGCTTCAATCTCTGATGTGTTGTGAAATTAATGATCATTCTGTGCATGCTTGCCAGAATTTCAAACACTAAATAACAACGTTCTAGTTCAGATTTTATTTGTGGGGAAAGTGCTGTAAACGATTCTGACCAGGTTTGTCTGATGCAAACTCATACTTGTCAAACACCAGGAGCCACTCACAATCATTTGTGGACATGTTGTATGGCTGGGTTTCCGTTAGAGAAACGTTGCTTTGATGTCTTCAACTGCTCATATTTCTTTTTGAGTTAAAGCACAAGAGGAAATTTTTTGTTATCAAAAATATACATTACTGAATTCAGAGATCTTTGCTTATTTCCATAAAATATGCTCGCTCTTTTTTCCGTACAGTTTACTCTCTTTATGAAGTTTGTTTGCAATGAGTTAGTGGACACCAAAATGCTCTCAAAACCCTTCGGTAGTGAATGGAATCCATAGTGCAAAACACATCGACATTGCTTTTAGGATTTTTACCTCCCTTGTCTGTTCGAGTTCCCCCCCCCCCCCCCACACACACACACACACACCTCCCGTACTGCTTTTGTGTGTTCTGTATTGTTTTCAGCCGGTTCAAATGAAATCCCAAAGACATGCGCTGTATTTGGATTTTCCTGGTGCTTGGTATCAGCTTGTATTGAATTAAGAAGCACATGTTATCAGTTAGCAGGAATAGTGATTTTGGATGTTTACAGTGTTTTTTTTTAACATCTGTGAAACAAACATGTAAGATGTAGGAGGCCAACAATGCTGTTTTGATTTGCTTTTCAGAATTCAATTTGTAACAATATCCAAGCAAAAGACATCATCCCTTGATGATTTGCGTGTGATACTGTATGAGAAAAGTTACACATTGACACGTAAATACGCAACTTTGTCATACACAGACGCACACATCCCACATGCACACACACACACACACACACACACACACACACACACACACACACACACACACACACATACACACACACACCCTCTCTCTCTCTCTCTCTCTCTCTCTCTCTCTCTCTCTCTCTCTCTCTCTCTCTCTCTCTCTCTCTCTCTCTGAGAACACTATGTTTGAAATACTTTGATTGTAATCATTGTTGTTGTTATTCAATGATTTATTTAACTGCATTCCAGGTCAACAATGGAAAACGTCGAGAAAGTAGCTAGTTCAGGTGGGTATCTTGAGTCTAGACTGGTGTGTGTGTGTGTGTGTGTGTGTGTGTGTGTGTGTGTGTGTGTGTGTGTGTTTGCTTTTTACCATCTTTGAAATCAAAGCTTTACACGCACACACACAACACATACACACATTTCCCTCCCTTTTCCTGCCCTGATGTGGCCCTTTGCGGTCGGCTGGGCTCTAAGCAACATTATCTGCTTCTCTCAACTACCGCGATCTGGATGCCCTGGTCATTGGCCTCTTGGCACATGATTCTCTCAAAGTGTGTGTGCATGTGTTATGAGTCCAGACATTGAGTTTGTTAGATGCAATGTGTTTAACTGACATGATAAACGCATGTTATAAAAATGACCGGCACACCAACATGCAGCCAGACTTCTTTCTCACCATGTCTAAGCTACGCACGCTGATACATGCTTCCTACTCTCTCACACCACTGTGTGAAGAGGCTGGAGTTATTCTGAGAATGTTCCCTTTTCATACTCTGCAGCCCTTCATGTGACACACAAGTACACGCACACAAATAAAAGAGAGAAAAATGCTGGTTGGAATCTCCAGCTTAAACATCTTCAGCTTTGTGACAGCTGGCTTGAATGTTTTGTTGTTTGGTGCCTTGTGTTTCCAGAAATGTTTTCAGCAGGAGTTTTCTAGCAACCTGTCCCCCCCCCCCCCCCCCCCCCCCCATGTTAGATGGGCACTTGTGTGTCTGTGTGAGTGGGGCTGATTTCAAGAGTAAACCTATCCATAAACTTCTGCACATGCTTTCCGGACCCCCCCCCCCCCCCCCCCCCCCCCTCCCCTGTGTCCAACCGCATTTTTTTTTTTTCCACTTCTTATTGAATAAATAAACCTGTGCTGTCATATACATAGGGTATATCTTGTTCATCACTTCACATGCAGTGTTGTTCAACACTTCACATGTAATGTTGCTCACCACTTCACATGTAATGATGTTGTTTCACCACTTCACATGTAACGTTGTTCACCACTTCACATGTAATGTTGTTCACCACTTCACATGTAACGTTGTTCACCACTTCACATGTAATATTGTTCACCACTTCACATGTAATGCTGTTCACCACTTCACATGTAATTATGTTGTTCACCACTTTCACATGTAATTATGTTGTTTCACCACTTCACATGTAACGTTGTTCACCACTTCACATGTAATGTTGTTCACCACTTCACATGTAATGTTGTTCACCACTTCACATGTAATGTTGTTCACCATTTCACATGTAATGTTGTTCACCACTTCACATGTAATTATGTTGTTTCACCACTTCACATCTAATGTTGTTCACCACTTCATATGTAAGGTTGTTCACCACTTCACATGTAATGTTGTTCACCACTTCACATGTATTTATGTTGTTCACCACTTCACATGTAATTATGTTGTTCACCACTTCACATGTAATGTTGTTCACCACTTCACATGTAATGTTGTTCACTACTTCACATGTAATTATGTCCTTTCACCACTTCACATGTAATTATGTTGTTCACCACTTCACATGTAACATTGTTCACCACTTCACATGTAACGTTGTTCACCACTTCACATGTAAGGTTGTTCACCACTTCACATGTAATGTTGTTCACCACTTCACATGTAACGTTGTTCACCACTTCACATGTAACGTTGTTCACCACTTCACATGTAATGTTCACCACTTCACATGTAATGTTGTTCACCACTTCACATGTAATGCAGTCCATTCTTCTCCACATCCCCCAAATACACTTCTTCAAAGGGGTGTAGAGTAGATAGAGAGATGAAAGTAGAAGCCAGTGTTTTCTTTGTTTGTAGCTGTGAATTGATAATCTGGGAGGGAGAAGACAGATTGACCACTGTAAGTCTTATGATTGTAATGTCACCCAGTCAGTTAATTCGTGTCTCACTGAAATACAAATCATTGTCTGCTTGGAAATGTTCAGCTTTGGTGAAGACACTATCAGAAGGAAAGAGCTTTCCAGAATGTAACAGATTCAACATCAGTTTGTTGCAATGTAACTCAGATGCTGCACCCCCCCCCCCTTCCCCCAAGTTGACACAAATGACAGTCCAATGGAAAGAAAAAAGATGCCCCCATTCTGTGCCTAACCCTGACTAACCAAAAGAGAAAGAGATGAGGACTTTCTGTGCATGACATCATCAGACCATTCTGTGCCTAACCCTGACTAACCAAAGGAGAAAGAGATGAGGACTTTCTGTGCATGACATCATCAGACCATTCTGTGCCTAACCCTGACTAACCAAAGGAGAAAGAGATGAGGACTTTCTGTGCATGACATCATCAGACCATTCTGCCTAACCCTGACTAACCAAAGGAGAAAGAGATGAGGACTTTCTGTGCATGACATCAAGAGGTGATGGAAGGGGAGATAGAGGCTGAAGTTTTTTAGAGGCTGAAGCTTTTGTGCATAACCCTACTGGCAGACAGAGAAAGAGATGAACAAATACTGCACAGAACAACTAAACTAAAAGGGAAAGAGATGCACTGATACTGTGCATAAACATCTGACTAAAGGGAAAGAGATGCACAGATACTGTACAGAACAACTAAGAGGGAAAGAGATGCATTGATACTGTAGAGAACAACTAACTAAAAGGGAAAGAGATGCACAGATACTGTACAGAACAACTAAGAGGGAAAGAGATGCATTGATACTGTAGAGAACAACTAACTAAAAGGGAAAGAGATGCACAGATACTGTACAGAACAACTAAGTACAAGGGAAAGAGATGCACAGATACTGTACAGAACAACTAACTACAAGGGAAAGAGATGCACTGATACTGTACAGAACAACTAACTAAGAGGGGAAAAATGCACTGATATTGTACATAACACCTGACTAAGAGGGAAGGAAACAAATACATAACATCAAACTACAAAAGAAAGAAATACACAGATTCTGTACATAACAATTGATCAAGAAGGAAAGAGATATACAAATTCTGTACATAACAATTGATTAAAGAGGAAAGAAATACACACATTCTGTACATAATAACTGATCAAAAAGGAAAGAGATACACAAATTCTGTACAAAACAATTGATTAAAGAGAGAAGGAAATACACAAATTATGTACATAACAACTGATTAAAAAGGAGAGAGATACACAAATTCTGTACATAACAATTGATTAAAGAGGAAAGAAAATACTACACAAATTCTGTACATAACAACTGATTAAAAAGAAGAGAGATATACAAATTCTGTACATAACAATTGATTAAGAGGAAAGAAATACACAAATTCTGTACATAACAACTGATTAAAAAGGAAAGAGATACACAAATTCTGTACATATAAATTGATTAAAGAGGAAAGAAATGCATAAATTCTGTATACAACAACTGATTAAAAAGGAAAGAAATACACAAATTCTGTACATAACAAATGACTAAAAAGAAAAGAGATACACAAATTCTGCGCATAGCATTTGACTGAGAGATGCACAGATTCTGGACATAATTGACTAAAAGGGAAAGAGAAATACAGATTCTGTATTTAACAACTAGAAGGGAAGGAGATGAACAGATTCTGTACACACCATCTGATTCTGTACCTAACAACTGACTACAAGGAAAAGAAATGCACAGATTCTGTACACATCTGACTAAAAGGGAGAGAAATGCACAGGTTCTATACACAACATCTGACTAAAAGGGAGAGAGATGCATAGATTCTGTACACAACATGTGACTAAAAGGGAAAGAGATGCACAGATTCTGCACACAACATCTGACTGAAAGGGAAAGAGATGCACAGATTCTGTACACATCTGACTAAAAGAGAGAGAGAAAGATGCACAAATTCTGTACACAACATTTGACTAAAAAGGAAAGAGATGCACAGGTTCTGTACTCAACATCTGACTAAAAGGGAGAGAGATGCACAGATTCTGTACCTAACAACTGAGATTCTGTACCTAACAACTGAATAAAAGGGAAAGAGATGCACAAATTCTGTACATAACTGACTAAAAGGGAAAGAGAAGCACAGATTCTAAAGAAAGGGGAAAGAGATGTGTAGATGCTCTACACATGCCTAAGTGACAAGGACAGAAGGAGATGCATAACCGCTTCCATCTTCCATTAGGTAAGGATCGCCTGAACGCTCTGCACAAACGATTAGAGTGAACAGCCCCAATATCAATATAAAACCATAGTGAAGTGCAGTATCATTACAATCACATCAAGAACCGTTATTTTTCATGTACAGTGGGCCCCAAAGTGGCTGCAGGCTTAGCCGTGGGAACCGTCGTGGCAGTTGCAGCCCCCATAGCCATCCCTGCCGCTGCTGCAGCCATTGGCTTCACATCCGGGGGTGTGGCAGCGGGGTCGGTGGCGGCGTCCATGATGTCGGTGGCCTGGAAGGCCGGCCAGGGGGTGTGGCTCATCTCCGCCCTGCAGTCCATTGGAGCGGCTGGATTGGGAGCCAAAGGAGTTGCGGCTGCCGGGGCTGCAGCGGCGCCAGTTGGTTACAAAGTGGCTGGAATCATCGCCAAGAAGTGACGGTGAGGTCACAAAGTGTCTTTATTGGGTGATTGATGGGTTATCTTGATAGATTGTGTTTCAAGCGGATAGTTTGGTAGTTTTGGGTGTTGCTGTTCTTGGATGTTTCTTGTACTTTTTTTTTTCTTGGTAGCTCTTGTAAAGGTGTTTTTCGTTGTAATCGTTGATTATTAGGACGCTAGGGAGGGTGCAGACCTGTGCAGACTGGGAACTGTCTTGTCTGTGCAAGGTGTGCATTGTGATCAGGCATCCTCTCCAAATCAAACAAGTGTGTTAAGTATGAATACATCTAGGAAGTCTCTCTCTCTCTCTCTTTTTGTTTTTAAATTGTGATCCTTAGGTATGTCTTGAAAATTAGAACAAAATGTAATGAAGAAAGTGGGGAGGGAGCCCATTATGATGGATATTTCACAATGTCAGTCCTTGCTGTATGTCGCTTAAAACATTTTGCACACTATACATCATGTATCTCCAAGGACCCATGATTTTTGTACAGGAATAAAGCCTGGCTGTACATCATGGGTCTGCAGGGGGACCCTCTGAAGGTCTGAAGGAATAAAGCCTGGCTGTACATCATGGGTCACCAGTGACCCTCAGAAGGTCTGAAGGAATAAAGTCTGGCTGTACATCATGGGTCTCCAGTGACCCTCAGAAGGTCTGAAGGAATAATGTCTGGCTGTACATCATGGGTCTCCAGTGACCCTCAGAAGGTCTGAAGGAATAAAGTCTGGCTGTACATCATGGGTCACCAGTGACCCTCAGAAGGTCTGAAGGAATAAATAATGTCTGGGTGTACATCATGGGTCTCCAGGGACCCTCTGAAGGAATAATGTCTGGGTGTACATCATGGGTCTCCAGGGACCCTCTGAAGGAATAAAGCCTGGGTGTACATCATGGGTCTCCAGGACCCTCTGAAGGAATAAAGCCTGGGTGTACATCATGGGTCTCCAGGGACCCATGCCTCTGAAGGTCTGAAGGAATAAGCCTGGCTGTTCATCATGGGTCTCCAGGGACCTTCTGAAGGAATAAAGCCATTCTGTATGTTGTGGGTGCGTTGGGATCCATATGCTGTTTTGTTGTTGTTGTGTTGTTGTTTTTTTGTTTTCTGAAGGAATGAAACCGTGCTATGGTTTTGTTTTTTTGTTTACTCCTTTGTCGAGAAAAAAACAAACTCTTTTTGGTATAGAAATGGGATCATGCTTTATTGACTTAAACACTTGTTTTTTTTTTTCTGTCTAGATAAAGAAACACATCAGGTCAGTAATGTCAGCCGTTTTATATGTGGCTCTTTAAAATGTCAGTGGGCCGACACTTCTTATCAGCACTGCACGGAAAAGCCTGTTCCCTAGATATTGGACTGCAGTTTGAACACAAAAGGAGCTTGAAACCACTCCCATAGCTTGTGGGTAGCTCACCATTGAGGCTGTATGTTGACCTACCCTGTACCAGTGTGTGTCGGTGCTGCTGTGTTCCTCAGAGAGGTCGCAAGATGGATTGTCTTTATCAGGACTTGTACTTGACCTGGGAATGGCTGTGTACTGTGATAGTCATCCACATAGAAATAGAAAGTAAAACAAAACAAAAAAGAGAGAGAGAGAGAGAGAAAAGAAAAAAAAACGTCAGCAAGTGTTGGCAGGAGTGTCTCATTGTGTTAACACATCAGGTTTGATTTTGAATAGTGATATGTGTTATTTTCATTTTGACCTGTGAACTTTCTCCATGGAGCACAAATGACAGCTGGGGCAGGGGGTGATGGGGTAGAGTGTGTATACACTGTGATCAGTCTGCTGTTGTGTGTTCTGTGGTCTTCACCTGCCAGCGCAGGGGAAGTAAACCATGGACTGGCAGCAGGAGGTGAAAGCACTGAGATGACCTCTTGCTTTGGCTGGGCTGTCAGCCATGGAGCACTGGTTGGAAGAAGAAGAAGGAGAAGGAGAAAGAAGAAGAAGAGAGAAGAAGAAGAAGATGAAGAAGAAGGAGAAGAAGAAGAAGGAGAAGATGAAGAAGAAGAAGAAGAAGAAGAAGAAGAAGGAGGAGAAGAAGAAGAAGAAGAAGAAGAAGAGGAGGAGGAGGAGGAGGGGAGAGAGAGAGAGAGACAGAGAGAGAGGGTGGCTGATGGTGTGTGTGTGTGTGTGTGTGTGTGTGTGTGTGTGTGTGTGTGTGTGTGCTTCAAACTCCTAGTTCACAGCCTGTCTGATCTTCAACATGTCTCTTTATGTTTTTGCAGTCAACCCCCTGCCCTCTTCCCTCTCCCCCCTCATTCTTCCCTTTCGTTGTTTGCTCTGTTGTTTGTGTTTTATTTGCTCTGCAAAACACAACTGAGGAAATCTCTCATAGATTTTTATCTATTGCAGAATATTAACTACATCTTTTGATAAGAAGAAGAAGAAGAAGAAAAAAAAAAAGAAGAAGAAGAAGAAAATAATTCAGAAACTTTAATTATATTAATGAAATATCCCTTCCTTATTTTGTCAGAACCAGAACTCCACAGATGAATGTATATTGTTGGTAAGCTATGGAGACTGTTATCAGGAATTACATGTGGAATGTAACTTTTTCTTTATTTGAATATTGATTTCATATGAAAAATCATTCTGTTTTTAACCATTTTAGTTCCTTTTTTCAAAAAACATTTTTGTTTATATCATCTTGTTTGGGTGCTCTATTTCTTTTAAAATGGAAATGTTTGTAATAATATTCATAGAATAACATTCTGCATGATCAAGATATTTGTCACCGAGTGTTGAAATCATGATGTTTCTGACATGTTTTGACAATCTTCATCTACATGATAACAACAACAACAACAACAACACACACACACACACACACACACACACACACACACACACACACACACACACACACATATATATATATATATATATATATATATATATATTTATTCAAGGAAATCCTCACTAAATATATATATCAAGGAAATCCTCACTAAATCAGCTGGGGTCCATGTGGATGTGCCAGACAGTGTGTAGCGCCAAGAAATTTGTTTTGTTCAGACAATCCTGATACAGACTTACTTCTTCAAACTTTTGTTTCTGGAACAATGTATTTGTGTCCAGTGGCTTTTTCTGGAACATTTTGTGTTTATGTGTAATTGGTTACCTTTATGATAAAAAGACTCCAGCTGTTCAGAAGGGCTTGATTTTTGGAACATTTATTTCTGTGTAATAGGTTAACTTGGCAGTATACACTCTCCTTTACTCATAATGACTTTTTACAAACATTTTGTCTTTAGGTTAACCTTGCCATAGAAAGTCTCCCTCCCTTCATAATTTTTTTTTTCAGGAACATTTTGGGGCTGTCTGTTCTACATTTAATTGTCACTGAAGACTTTCTCAGTTTAAAGACTTTTTTCCCAGAACACCTTGTATTTGCCTGCTATAGGTTAACCTGTCACCAAACACTGTCAGTCCCTATAAAGATCTTTTTGTGTGGAACACCCTGTCTTTGTCTACAATTGATTAACCTCCCACATGAAAAGATTCACTCTGTTTAACTACATTCTTGCCTTTGTCTGTAAAAGGTTAACCACACCATAAAAGTTAGACTTAAAGAACTCATTTCTAGGAATTTCTAATGATGGTTATGGAAAGATGCTGCTATGCCTTTTTAAAGGATTTCTGCAGATGGTTACTGAGAAATGCTCTTGTGCCTGCTTTTGAATTTCTAACAATGGGTGTTGAGAGATAGTGTCCTACCTATGTTAAGGATTGTAAGTGATTTTTTTTTTTTTCACTGTCCCAACCTCTGCACCACCTCAGAGGCAGTGCACCCACGCCGCTCATTCCGACACCCCGTCCACAGCCACAGTCCGGTTGGCCCCGCCGCAGCCCCGGCACCGGCAATCCACAGGGAGCAGTCAATGTCAAGTCGTCAAGAGGCAACCCACTGGAGGAGACACTGCACTGCTGCCGAGTCACTTCGGTGGTGTTCAGTGGCGCCTGTTCTGATCTAACTTATGCAGGACACCACCTACTGAGCCCCCTACTGACGATAATAATTGGAAATGAAATGAGGCAGGGAACAGCAAACAATAAATAGCAAACAAGTGGGGTAGTCTTTGCTCCCATAAGGAAACCTAACACAGAGTCACTTTTATTCAAGACTGGTACAGCCTTTTAAACTTGAATAAAGTCAGACAAATACAAAGACGAACAATCTAATAGTGGGGGAAAAACAAGCGCAGGCCAACAACTAAATTGTCTTCATAGTAATGGCTTGGCAGAATTTTGAACTTAAGGAGGGCGGGGGGGGGGGGGGGGGGGGGGGGGGGGGGGGGGGGGGGGGGGGGGGGGGGGGGGGAGCAGGAGGTTGAAGATGTAAAAAACTGGGAACATGACATTAAGAAAATATGAAAACTCTTCACTGGCTGCATTCCCTTATGTCGCCGTCCAGCGACAGCCCCCATGGACTGGCGATACCGGTGACTACGACGGAACCAAACCAAGACCACAGATGTGGAGAGGACATCGAAACTGAGGTCACCATGAGAGCAGGGCATGAAGGGCCACAGAATTTGAGACATTTTTTTATGCTGATCGATGAGAATGGGGATGATTAAGATGATGCTATGGATTTCGATTTAGGTCTGAGACTACATGACAGGGCTGTACTCTATGCTTCTTTTCATAATATATCCCGGCATCAGCCAGGCCCGAGAGATACAGGCACCTGCAGCGTCGGTCAGGAAATTTGAGCAACACTCTCAGAAACGCATCCATTAAGTGGATGAAACTTGACTGTGTGGTCCCAGTCTTCCCGACTGAGTCCGCAGCAAACTCAACTCTGGGTAGGAGCCGGTCGGGGCAGAAAAAACCCACATGACTCTGATGGGATTCGAACCCACAACCTCCCAGCTGAAGTGATGATTTTTGCGAGATGTCATTGTATCCTTTCCCTGTGATAAACATCGAGGGCTCTCACACTATACATTGTGTTCTTGTCTTATGGAAATTCTGAGCTTCGAATTTCCTCTGAGATTATCTTTAAAAACAAACAAAAAAACTTTTCACTGGTATCCACTTGTTGTCCTGGCTCAGTGACCCGTTCTCCTGTCTTCGTTCAAGAAAATTGGCATTTTTTTTTTCCTTTACAGTGCAGTCAGTGTTCGATGACTGGACAGTGGGTCGCTCTGTGTAGATGGGGCCCTGTTTGGCTATCCAGCAATGTCTATTTGTCGTCATGGTGTGATTACAAATCCTGTTGGCTAATTTCAATAGTTTTCTGCACCCCCCCCCCCCCCCAACCCCTTCTCTATTCCTCCACTGCCCCAATACCCGAATATTCACCACACAATCCACCACAACACACACACACACACACACATATGTATGCAGCATCTAATTGCTCACATTTTTGTTTGTTTTGTTTTTCTTAACTGTTCGTTCAAAACAGGAACTAATGAGAAGTGGTACTAGTATGCATGTAGTAGTAGTGGTATGTACGTAGAAGAGTATTTTGTTGTTGATTTATATCATACCCATCAGGTTAGTCATGCTGTTCATGGTCAAGTTGACCATGAAAGACATGTCAAGATTGCGAGTGAGCCAACTGTGCACACTATTGTAGTCATTTGAACTATTATGTATATGTATGTGTGTAGCCGGAATAGCTCAGTTGGTAGAGGGCCTGACTCGTAATCTCGTGATCCTGGGGTTGCGGGTTCGAACCTCCGCCAGGGCGTTTCGGTACAGGGAGATTTTTTCCCTCGGAGTTAACATTGGTTTTGACTCCATTTCCCATACAGTCCTTCGAATGAGACTATAAACCGAGGTTCCGTGTGTGAACGCACGCATAACATCTTGCACACACATAAAATCCCATCACCAACATTCGGAAGAGTAGGCCAGTTTGGCCGTTGGTATGGATGACACGTTACACAGAGCATGCACCCTGAGTGAGAAATGGAAAGAATGAAGGAAGTAAGGAAAATGAGTGATCAATATTGAACGATACTGACTGGATGACACGGGAAACGACTGAATGAAGCGCCAGCTGGTAGCTCTTCAGTCGGCTCTACCCAGGTAGGCAGCCCATTGTGTAAACGAGTATTGATTGTAAAGCACTTACAGCTTGGCGTCTAGCTGAGAATAGGCGCTATAGAAGTATTCATTATCATATCATTATCATATATGTGTGTATATATATATATATATATGTATGTCTGTATGTATGTACGTATATATATATATATATATATTGCATAAAACTGCTTCTTTTAGTCAAACTTGTTGCAGGAGTAATTCTCAGTTGTTTCTGTTCTCACAGGACTGGACTGAAACTGACATCTGCCGGACCATGGGAAACACCTACATCTGGCGTTACCTCACCGAGTGGCATTCTTTATTGATATATTGATGCACTTTTGTCTTTCTGTTTATCTTTTCCTCTCTATATTGAACATTGATTTATGACAGCTGTACCTGGCTTTCAATATTGATTTCTTCTTTTGATGAATTTCACAGTTGTGATATCTAATATGAATTAAGAAAAATGAAAGCTATCTCCAGTGTTCAGGTATACGAAAAAGAATTTAATAACCATTTACTTTTGTATTTGTTCTCCCCCCCCCAAAAAAGTAAACAGAAATCAAATTGCTTGATTTAGATGTCTGATAACATGTATGTTTGTTCAGCCCTTCATATATGCATATCAGAATGTCATCAAGTGGAAACTTGGTCAAATCATGAATAGATATGCGTGTGAAACACCATCACAGTATGCAATATAACATCAAAGTCGAAATCTTGTCTGAATGTATATTTAGACAGCATTTGCAAAAGGCAAATGTACTTTCAAGTTGAGGAAATTCAGTTTGAACATTTTTCTTGCCTTCTTTAGAAAGAGTTGTAGATCAGGATTGTGACAAATGGAAAAAAATCCACAGGGATTATTTGGACCTCTTGCCTCATTTAGAAGAGTTGTAGATCAGGATTGTGACATGTCAAAGAAATCCACAGGAATTATTTGGACCTTTTCCCAATAAAGACAGGGATTATTTGATTACTTTTCCAATAAAGACAGGGATTATTGATTACTTTTCCAGTAAAGACAGGGATTATTTGGACACTTTCCCAATAAAGACTCTTTCTGTTTACAGACATGCTTTGTGGAACATTTTCTCTGTTTGTACAAGAGTTGCCTCACAGTGAAGACTTCCTGCCTTTGAAGTCTCACACACACACACACACACACACACATGCACACACACACACACACACATGCACACACACACACACACACGCACGCACGCATGCACACACACACACACACACACACACACACACACACGCACACACACACACACACACACACTCCATTACACATGCACACTTTCTCTAAATTTCTCCATGATAGACAGACACATGGCTGTGGGAGAACTGGCAGTTCTTGCAGCACAGACAGCTGTCACTCCTGATGAAAGTTCTGTGCTTGTAATTTCCTCTTTTCTGTTATTCTGTGTATGTGTGTGTGTGTGTGTGTGTGTGTGTGTGTGTGTGTTGTCATCTACTGTTTTTTCTGCCTGCACGAACCATTTTTTCTCTCTTTGTGCTTGAAACTTTTACTCTCCCCCCCCCCCCCCCCCCCCCCCCCCCCCCCCTTTTTTTTTTTTTTTTTTTTTTTTTTTTTTTTTTTAGTTGCTGGACATAATTTATTACATGCCAATCTGGGAGGTTGTACTCCGACAAAAATTTAGTGGTGAAAATTGTGCACACTTTCCTGGGTGGACGCTAGTTTCCATCTTGTAGGACTTTTGCCCACATGGCATTTTTGACAATTTTTTGTTTGGGGGGGGGGGGGGGTTGACATTCAAATTTTTTTTTTGTTTACATTTTTTGTTGAAAATGTTTTTTTTTTATTTTTCTTTTTTTAAATCAATCAGGATGGTAAGCACTTTAGTTCAGAGTGACACTGTTCATCTTCATCAGGTCAACAGTTCAGCTACCTTGTCATGAACTGTTTCTGTTGCTTGTTTCTTTTTTTTTCACAATTAACCTTTGTTTTATCCTGTACAAGTTTGTCAGCCCTGAAAAGGCCCTTTGCTCTAGTGGTCTGGGCCAGCTGGAGTAGAGTGTTGGGGAACTTACCTGCAGGTGGTGTTCTTCTCTGGCTTTTGATGAATTCAAAATTATGAATTAAGCACACCAGGAAGGGAAATTAGCAGTCAAAGTGACAAATAGATACCTGTCTTCCTCAGTGATGAGGCCTTCCATCACTGGTTATGCACCATACACAAAACCCAGTGTGCGCTGTAGCTTGGTGTTCTTTGATGCAGTCTGGTGGCTAGGTCATGAGGCTTCAGCACTGACCAGAGTGGACACGACCTGTCCATTCTGCAGTGGCCATGACTTTTTTTTGCTGTTTTTTTTTTTTTTTTTTCTTTTTCTGTGTTCAGCTTCAGGGCCATTGCATTGCATGACCCCCATGCCGCACCTTCCTGCTCGCTGTCCACAGCCACACCCTGGCTTGTCCTGACACAGCCCTGGCCGGCAATCCACAGCTGACAGGGAGAGTCCGTGTCAAGTCGTCATGAGGCAACCCACTAGAGGGGACGCTGCACTGCTGCTGAGTCATCACGGAGATATTCAGTGGTGCCTACTCTGATCCAATGTAGGTAGAACACCACATGCTCACCCCACTGCTGAAGACAGTAACTGCTTAGCTGTGAAGTCAGCGTGAGTGAGCGTCCCCCTCTGGACAGCGCCACCATGACCTGTCCTGTGATAGTTCCCGTGACCTGGCTGATACCACTGACCTTAGTGTAAACTTTTTAAGGACATAGACATGGAGAGGACGCTGAGACACCATGAGGACACTGAAGCACCATGAGGATGCTGTGAGGCACCGTGAGGACACTGTGAAGCACCATGAGGATACTGAGGCACCATGAGGACACTGAGGCACCATGAGGACACTGAGACACCATGAGGATACTGAGGCACCATGAGGACACTGAGACACCATGAGGACACTCAGGCACCATGAGGACACTGAGACACCATGAGGATACTGAGGCACCATGAGGACACTCAGGCACCATGAGGACACTCAGGCACCATGAGGACACTGAGACACCATGAGGATACTGAGGCACCATGAGGATACTGAGGCATCATGAGGACACTGAGACACCATGAGGATACTGAGACACCATGAGGACACAAGACACCATGAGGAAACTGAGGCACCATGAGGACACTGTGACACCATGAGGACGCTGTGACGCCATAAGGACGCTGTGACACACCATGAGGACGCTGTGACACCATGAGGACACTGAGGCACCATGAGGACACTGAGGCACTATGAGGACACTGAGGCACCATGAGGACACTGAGGCACTATGAGGACACTGAGGCACCATGAGGACACTGTGGCACCATGAGGACACTGTGAGGCACCATGAGGACACTGAGGTACCATGAGGACACTGTGAGGCACCATAAGGACACTGAGGCACCATGAGGACACTGAGGCACCATGAGGACACTGAGACACCATGAGGACACTGTGAGGCACCATGAGGATACTGAGGCACCATGAGGACACTGTGACACCATGAGGACACTGAGACACCATGAGGACACTGAGGCACCATGAGGACACTGTGAGGCACCATGAGGACACTGAGGCACCATGAGGACACTGAGGCACCATGAGGACACTGAGACACCATGAGGCACCATGAGGACACTGTGAGGCACCATGAGGACACTGAGGCACCATGAGGACACTGTGGCACCATGAGGACACTGTGAGGCACCATGAGGACACTGTGAGGCACCCATGAGGACACTGTGAGGCACCATGAGGCACCATGAGGACACTGTGAGGCACCATGAAGACACTGAGGCACCATGAGGACACTGTGAGGCACCATGAGGACACTGTGAGGCACCATGAGGACACTGAGGCACCATGAGGACACTGTGAGGCACCATGAGGACACTGAGGCACCATGAAGACACTGTGAGGCACCATGAGGACACTGAGGCACCATGAGGACACTGAGGCACCATGAGGACACTGAGGCACCATGAGGACACTGTGAGGCACCATGAGGACACTGTGAGGCACCATGAGGACACTGAGGCACCATGAGGACACTGTGAGGCACCATTAGGACACTGTGAGGCACCCATGAGGACACTGAGGCACCATGAGGACACTGAGGCACCATGAGGACACTGTTAGGCACCATGAGGACACTGTGAGGCACCATGAGGACACTGTGAGGCACCATGAGGACACTGTGAGGCACCATGAGACACTGTGAGGCACCATGAGGAAACTGAGGCACCATGAGGACCATGAGGACACTGAGGCACCATGAGGACACTGTGAGGCACCATGAGGACACTGTGAGGCACCATGAGGAAACTGAGGCACCATGAGGACACTGAGGCACCATGAGGACACTAAGACACAATGAGGACACTGTGAGGCACCATGATGAGGACACTGAGACACCATGAGGACACTGAGACACCATGAGGACACTGTGAGGCACCATGAGGACACTGTGAGGCACCATGAGGAAAACTGAGACACCATGAGGACACTGTGACAGCATGAGGACACTGAGGCACCATGAGGACACTAAGACACCATGAGGACACTGTGAGGCACCATGAGGACACTGAGGCACCATGAGGACACTGAGGCACCATGAGGACACTTTGAGACACCATGAGGACACTGTGGCACTATGAGGACCCTGAGGCACCATGAAGACACTGTGGGGCACCATGAGGACACTGTCAGGCATCATGAGGACACTGAGGCACCCATGAGGACACACTGAGGCACCATGAGGACACTGTCAGGCATCATGAGGACACTGAGGCACCATGAGGACACTGAAGCACCATGAGGACACACTGAGGCACCATGAGGACACTGAGGCACCATGAGGACACTGTAAGGCACAATGAGGACACTGAGGCATCATGAGGACACTGAGGCACCATGAGGACACTGTGAGGCACTATGAAGACACTGTGAGGCACCATGAGGCACTGAGACACCATGAGGACACTGTGAGGCACCATGAGGACACTGAGGCACCATGAGGACACTGTGAGGCACCATGAGGACACTGTGAGGCACCATGAGGACACTGAGGCACCATGAGGACACTGAGGCACCATGAGGACACTGTGAGGCACTATGAAGACACTGTGAGGCACCATGAGGACACTGAGGCACCATGAGGACACTGTGAGGCACCATGAGGATACTGAGGCACCATGAGGACACTGAGGCACTATGAAGACACTGTGAGGCACCATGAGGACACTGAGGCACCATGAGGACACTGTGAGGCACCATGAGAGCAGGACATGAAGGGCCACAGAATAGGAAACTTGTTTTTAAAATGCTGATCAGCAAGGTTGGGGAGGATAAAGATTATTCTGTGGAGTTTCATTCTGTTCTCTGTGTACTTTTTTGTTGCGTTTAAAAGCTTAACATTGACTTTTTTTCCTCTATTTTTTTCATTGACCTTTTTTTCACTGACTATTGTTTATGGGCGAAAAATTAAGTGGAAGGACAGGCGCCTTCAGCACACCTTGTGTGATGTGTTTTTGTTTTTTTTTAATTAAAGGATATCAGTGGTTTAGATACAATGTTATCAATATGTAGATGTAATCTTTCTTTGTTTTTTCCTATGGGGCCACCCCCCACCCCTCTCTGTGAGACCTCCTCCCTCCCCCCTTCCTGGAGGTGATGATGACCCAGAAACAGCCCTAGGTGGTTGTCTTGGTTAAGGTAATGGAAGGAAATTCAGAGACCATTTGTCTCCTGTAAAGAAGGGATACTAGAAGGAATCTTTCCTGCTTGTGTGTGTATGTGAACTTTTTTTCTAAACCATCTGTGTAGAGAGTGACTGTGTAGAGAGTGACCTGACATGTGCCTGTGCTGTCATGGGCTGTACACAGTATGAGGTGAACTGATTGAATCCTGCACTATGAATGACATGTGCCTGTGCTGTCATGGACTGTCTGTACACAGTATGAGGTGAACTGATTGAATCCTGCACTATGAATGACATGTGCCTGTGCTGTCATGGACTGTCTGTACACAATATGAGGTGAACTGATTGAATCCTGCACTATGAAATGACATGTGCCTGTGCTGTCATGGACTGTCTGTACACAATATGAGGTGAACTGATTGAATCCTGCACTATGAATGACATGTGCCTGTGCTGTCATGGGCTGTACACAGTATGAGGTGAACTGATCGAATCCTGCACAATGAGTTGCCTGGCCAACTCAGAGAATCCAGTCCTTTTATAATGTAAAATGTCTTTGAACACCAGTTACGTATGCATCGTTTTTTTTTTTTTTTTCAAATCTACCCAGCCACATGTGGATTGCATGTCAGGTATGAATTGACAATTTTTTGGGGGCCACAAAAACTCTCACTCTCTCTCAGGCTGTACTTGTGCATGCACACACGCGCTCGCTCACACAGACAGACACACACCACACACACACACACACACACACACACAGAGAAAACAAAACGTTATATACAGGTACAGACGTAATTTTGATAGAAGACTTTATACTCCGACACACATCCTTGCAATAAAATCTGCATGCATGCATGCCAAATGTGAAAACATGCCTTTATTTAAAACTATGTACAATGAAAACTAAGAATTGTTATATTGAAGCTGAAACTAAAAATAGAAGGAAATAACTTGTGAAGGAAGAAAAAATCGACTTTCAGAGATTTGAAAGACATACTGAGTGACTCTGCCTGTCTTGTGGAGCAATCAGTGAGGATGTGTATGCATGGTACATGCACACACGAGTGGCGTCTACTTTCCCTCTTCCTCGCATGCCTCTGAAAACATATTGGGAAAAGAATGAATAGCGGTTACATGACTCCACAAACATGCACACATTTGATGAAGAGTGCTGTCACTTCGGTCTGGCTTCTTTAACACACAATCAACACAGTCTGCTCCCTGAATACAGCTTTTTTTTTTTTCCTGACTGCAGCTCTGTAAATAATCAGACCTAGCTTGCTGTTGATCCTAGGGTTGAGGAATCTGCAACTGATAAACTGTCAGAATGATCAGAAATACAGCCATTAGTTTCTAGCATAAGCAGAATGAGAGCACCCTGTTTTGGTGCATAAATTGTTGGGTGTGTTTGCTCCAGCTTTAAATGTTCCCAGTTAAGATATAAAAAAAAGGAGGTTAAGGGCGACACTAACGGCCACTGGACTAACTGTCAACACGATAAACATTACGAAAAAGTGACACGAGAAAAAGGAAGACAAATGTACCATGTAATGGGATTATTATCATGCTTGATTAAACCAGTGGAGATGAAGACATGACGACACAACTTCACTTCATGTTAGCCTCATACAGACATCAATGTTTTGAATATGACCAGTCTGTGATTGGCAGTTCACAAATGAACAAAACACAAACACTCGCCCACACTTTTCAAGAAGGATGCATTGAACAGTTGTTAAATCCAAATCAGCACTATTGTTCAGGGGCAGGAGCAATTTAAAAAACAACAAAACAAAACAAAAGCATGTACACCCATTTAAATTTCTCCATTCTATCAAAATAATCTAAACTTTCCATTTACAAAAACAAACAAACCAAACAAAAAATTAGTTGATTCAGAACTCTCCCACTCTCATCTCCCTACTAACAGTGCATTAACACATAATAACTTCCTGTTTAAAGGTGTGAGCGGAATCGGAAAGAAATGTGCACCTTGTAGTTGTATTAAAGCTGGACAACGCCCTCCACTAGAGTAAACATGCCACCAAGACCGGCTGTCACTGCAGGGGTCTGGAGCTGAGTGGTCAAAGCCTTCAGCTATGGAGCTGATGGTCGCGAGTTTGACCGCACGTGACTTTGGATTTGTACAGCTTGAAACTCCTGTCTGTCCAGCCAGCAGTGCATGCAGCTGATTCAGTTCTGGGAGGTTAAGGCGGTGGAAAGAGAGGGATGGTGTAGGCTCTGTCTTACAACAAAGTCAAGTCCTAGGTGCAGGGAATCTCTCAACAGTTATTTGCCTGTAGTCCATTTAAACTATGGGACTTCAACCTGGACTTTTTTTAACAGTACATATGTCGAGTGCTAAACGGGAACTGAACAATTTTACACACACACACACACACACACACCTCTCACTCTCTCTCTCTCTCTCTCTCTCTCTCTCTCTCTCTCTCTCTCTCACACACACACACACACACACACACACACACACACACACACACACCTTACCCTTCGCACTGCTGCCGATGGTGACGAACTTTGTGATGCCTGCCCCCACACACTTCCTACCACCACGGACTGAGCCAAGGTCAGACCTGCCGCCCCCCGCCGATTGCAGTCCAGCCACCGTCCCCACTCCCACACCTGTACTCCAGGCCGCCGACATCAGCTTGGCCCCCACCTGTCACATGGCAGTCCTCACCACTGACAGTCCATGGGCTTTGTGTGATGCAGTGGTCACCACTGACAGTCCGTGGCTTTATGTGCTGCAGTGGTCACCACTGACAGTCCATGGGCTTTGTGTGCTCCTGTCCTCACCACTGACAGTCCATGGGCTTTGTGTGCTGCAGTTCTCACCACTGACAGTCCATAGGCTTTGTGTGCTGCAGTGTGGTCACCAATCACAGTCCATGGGCTTTGTGTGCTGCAGTGGTTACCACTGACAGTCCATGGGCTTTATGTGCTGCAGTCCTCACACTGACAGTCCATAGGCTTTGTGTGCTGCAGTGGTCACCAATCACAGTCCATGGCTTTGTGTGCTGCAGTGGTCACCACTGACAGTCCATGGGCTTTTGTGTGCTGCAGTGGTTACCACTGACAGTCCATGGGCTTTGTGTGCTGCAGTCCTCACCACTGTCAGTCCATGGGCTTTGTGTGCTGCAGTGGTCACCACTGACAGTCTGTAGGCTTTGTGTGCTGCAGTGGTCACTACTGACAGTCCGTGGGCTTTGTGTGCTGCAGTGGTCACCACTGACAGTCCGTGGGCTTTGTGTGCTGCAGTGGTCACTACTGACAGTCCATGGGTTTTGTGTACTGCTGTGGTCACCACTGACAGTCCACGGGCTTTGTGTGCTGCAGTGGTCACCAATCACAGTCCATGGGCTTTGTGTGCTGCAGTGGTCACCAATCACACTCCACGGGCTTTGTGTGCTGCAGTGGTCACCAATCACACTCCACGGGCTTTGTGTGCTGCAGTGGTCACCAATCACAGTCCATGGGCTTTGTGTGCTGCAGTGGTTACCACTGACAGTCCAAGGGCTTTGTGTGCTGCAGTGGTCACCAATCACAGTCCACGGGCTTTGTGTGCTGCAGTGGTCACCAATCGCAGTCCATGGGCTTTGTGTGCTGCAGTGGTTACCACTGACAGTCCAAGGGCTTTGTGTGCTGCAGTCCTCACACTGACAGTCCGTGGGCTTTGTGTGCTGCAGTGGTTACCACTGACAGTCCCATGGGCTTTATGTGCTGCAGTGATCACTACTGACAGTCCGTGGGCTTTGTGTGCTGCAGTGGTCACCAGTCACAGTCCGTGGGCTTTGTGTGCTGCAGTGGTCACTACTGACAGTCCATGGGCTTTATGTGCTGCAGTGGTCACCACTGTCAGTCCGTGGGCTTTGTGTGCTGCAGTCCTCACACTGATAGTCCATGGGCTTTGTGTGCTGCAGCGGTCACCACTGACAGTCCATGGGTTTTGTGTGCTGCAGTGGTCACCAATCACAGTCCATGGGCTTTGTGTGCTGCAGTGGTTACCACCGACAGTCCAAGGGCTTTGTGTGCTGCAGTCCTCCTACTGACAGTCCGTGGGCTTTGTGTGCTGCAGTGGTTACCACTGACAGTCCAAGGGCTTTATGTGCTGCAGTGGTCACCACTGTAAGTCCGTGGGCTTTGTGTGCTGCAGTCCTCACACTGACAGTCCATGGGCTCTGTGTACTGCAGTCCTCACCACTGACAGTCCGTGGGCTTTGTGTGCTGCAGTGGTCACTACTGACAGTCCGTGGGCTTTGTGTGCTGCAGTGGTCACTACTGATAGTCCATGGACTTCGTGTGCGGCAGTATTACTAAAGAATCTACTACTAAAACCTATACTACATCAAAACGATATTGTTGTTTTTATCTACATAATTAGTACACCAATGGAACAGGCGTAAACAGGAAACACTAATGAAGAAAGTGTTGTCACTACAGAAAGGCATCTGCAGAGGGTCTGATAATGATGACATCCTGTGCATCCGCTGGTAGGTGTGTATGTGTGTGTGTGTGTGTGTTAGCGTGCGCGCACTCGCGCATGTGTGCATGCCCATGTGTATGTATGTATGTGTGTGTGTGTGTATGTGTTTTGCGTGCGCGCATGTACATTCATCCAGGTCATAACCACTCATATGACACTGGTTTACCTTTAGGTCAAAACGTGCAAAAACCACAGAACACTTCAGCTACATAATGATGGATGTTTTGATAAATGCTTCCCACAGGGGAATTCTAACTGGGACCCCACAAAGGTGACATCTCTCCCCCACCCCCACCCCCACCCCCCACCTCCCCTACCCACCGTGCCGGCTGCCACTCCACCGGCGCCAAAGCCAGCTGCTGTCAGAACCACCGGTTCCGCTGCCACACCGCCGCCCCCCCTCCCCCGACAGGCACTGCCACGTTCCACACCATGTCTGAAACTGAGATGTAGATCGGTTGATAGCTGGCAGTTGGCATGAGAGAGAGCCAAGCCAAGCCAAGCCAAGCCAAGCCAAGCCAAGCCAAGCCAAGCCAAGCCAAGCCAAGCCAAGCCAAGCCAAGCCAAGCCAAGCCAAGCCAAGCCAAGCCAAGCCAAGCCAAGCCAAGCCAAAATTCTTTATTTACGAGGCTAATAGATGATCTTTAATACACAAGGATGAAGATAGATTTTAGGCCAAAGCCTAGTCTTACAATCTGTCCTTGTCATGCATACATTATTTCAGCACATATAATTCATACTGACAATTCAACATAGCAACATGGTAATCTAATTCTACAATGATAAGCAAACTATTCATAAAAGTACTAATGAGAATGGGGATGGTAAAACAGAAGGAAACTTTACAACAAACAAACAAACTACAGAAGAGAGAGGTCAGAGGAGGGTGGGGGAAGAGAGAATGGTAGGTAGGGGGAGGAGAAAAGGGATGGTAGAACAGAGTGGGAGTGGGGATGAGCGATTTTAACGGAGTAGTAGGTTTTATGTTTGGACGATTTATTTAAAGTATGGTTTCACAGAGGACTTTGCGAATGGGCGCTAATCATTGTAATCGAATAATTAAATTACTGAGAATAAATGTTTTTTATGCAAATGTTCCTTGAAGAGAGAGAGAGAGAGAGAGAGAGAGAGAGAGAGAACCTGTTCTTACACCAAACCATTACAAGGTCATTTAGACAGATCTCATTGATGTCTTGAACATAACTCACACCCTGCCACGTCTAAGATACACACACACACACACACTTGAACATAACTCACACCCTGCCACGTCTAAGAGACACATATATAAACACGCGCGCGCGCGCGCCCAAAAACACTGGATTTATGGGTTGCAGTTCGTGATCCTGGGGTTCCGGGTTGGAATCTCCCCTGGAGAATTTCCATGCAGGGAGGTTTTTTCCCCTCAGAGTTCATGATTATTGGTTCAGCCTTCACTTCTCTCCCCAAAATGAGATGACTAGATCTATGTACCAAGGTACAGTGTGTGAACGCACTAACACATCATCCACACACATCAAATCCCCAACGTTAGGAAAAGAAGGCCAGTTTGACCATTGGTATGAATGAGACGTATACACATGACATGTACTGAAAGAATTAAAACATGAATTTTAAAAAGCCAGTTGACTGCCATACTGATGGTGTGGGAAACAGCTGAATGTGGTGCCTGGAGGCAGGCTTTGAATCAGATCTACCCAGGTAGGCAGTCTGTTGTGTAAAGGAAAGTGTGGATTATTAAACGCCTAAAGCTTCGTCTCAAACCGAGGATAGGCGCTACATCATCATCATCATCATCATCATCATCATCACCATCACCATCATCATTATCATCGTCGTCATCATCATCATCATCATCACCATCATCATCATCGTCATCATAACAATAATAGCGCGAAGTTCACAAGCTGACAAACACAGCGCCTTACCTTCAGGCCATTCCCAGGCTGAGGCTGTGTTGGCTGTCAGCAGCAGACAGCAGATCATCACAGCCTGAAGCAGACGGGTTGGCAGTAAATACCATAATGTGACCTTGAACTGGGAGATTAACATCTTTCAGTGGCGACCTTTTTAGTCCTTTCTGGACATACTGTTTGCATACCACAGGAATCGGGAGTAAGAGCAGTGCTTTTCGTGCTGGGCTGAATATATGCTCGCACGCACGTACGTGCGCACGCAGACACACACGCACACACACATACGCTCTCTCTCTCTCTCTCTCTCTCTCTCTCTCTCTCTCTCTCTCTATATATATATATATATATATATATATATAATATGGAGGAATTGTTAGTCCGCACACATTTTTGACCAACCAGGCTACCAGTCAGTTCACTATATGTGCTGTATGTTTTTTCCGAATTCGGATCAGTTTCAGAACTGACCATCCATTTTCAGGATTCCAGCTTTGCCCGTCCCTTTTAGGATCGCACAGAAAGATTCTAGAATCATCCCATACCCCAGCGTGGTCTTTCGATGAGTGTAGGGTAAAAAGACCGCCCCCCCCCCCCCCCCCCCCCCCTCCCATCCCCTCCAAAAAACAACCAGTGTGATGAGTTCGCAATGCCAAGTTTGGTCACCTAGCAATAGGTGTTTGAGGCAGGCTTGGTTGTCCAGTCCCGAAGAAGTTTACAACACAGGACCACTCAAAGAGCCCGACACGTTGTTTATAGGCCTACCTATAATTCAAACAAACGGAGATCAAAAACATGTGGGAAAAGTTTCAACAGTCTAGTTTCTAATTCACTTTCTTTCGGTTTAGAATCCGCATAATCTTCAATACAGTTAAGATAAATGTTGCTTTAAAAGACGAAAGGTCAATAAGAAATGTGTTCCCAAGATTTCTGACAAGCAATTATGTGCGTTCCCCTGCACACAGCGACTTCTAACAGGTAACACAAGAACTGCAACGATGTCACTCTCCTACAGCAGAGGAAGAATGTAACAAAGCCGCATGTCCCAGGTGCAAAATCACTTCACTCTGAATTCTATAAAACTGATTTTATGTTGCGGTGAAGAATTGGTAATGCATATAAAATTGGTAAATGCCATATGTAAACTGTTTATACCATGTCATCACCGATCGAAAATGACCGACGACAAGAAAAGGCTAAATCCTGGCCAGGTCAAACGTGCAGACTGATCGTAGCTGTAGGTTCGGATGGCCCTTATCAGTGCAGTGTGGCCACCTGTGTGTTCCGTGTAGTCATCTGACAGTATGCTACCGATAGGACAGGCAACCAATGCTACCTGTACTCTGAGGTAATAACCTGCCGGAGCATTTGGTTGGTGAACATTCATCCTAAACTTGTTTGTGACTTTTATCAAGAGGACCGGAAAAGGTTGGATGTTTATGACATAATTATATAAACACAAATGCTTGAGAGAGAGAGAGAGAGAGAGAGAGAGAGAGAGAGAGAGAGAGAGAGAGAGAGGAGTTGTAACAACACACTTGTGTTCGTACGAAGAGAGGATCAGGGAAGGAAGGGGTGGGGAGGGAGGGGCCAGAAAACCTTGTGCAGTTGATGGAGAGACAGTTACAGCACACTTGTGACCTTACAAAGTGGGGAGAGGAGATGGGGGCAGGAGAACAAGGAGATGGATGAGAGTGGGGGTGGGGTTGAGCGTGGACTAGGGAAGGAGAGGCCGGAGGATGGCTAGTGTACACACACACACACACACACACACACACACACACACGCGTGCGCGCACGCGCGCGTGTGTGTGTGTGTGTGTGTGTGTGTGTGTGTGCGTGCTGGTGCGCGGAGGTGGGTGATATGACTCAGCCGCGGAGGAGGTGGGTGATATGTCTCAGCCGGCTGGTGAAAGTAATGAACGAGAACACTTTTTTTTTTTTTTTTTTTTTTTTTTTTTGCACCAATCAGGGAAAGTTAGGGGTGAGGGTGGGGAGCAGAAGAGAGTTAACGGCGGTTCATAATCAGATCAGATTTCCTTCCTGTCCGACCTCTAGATCTAGTTTCCGCAGACAACGTTTAACTGCGATGTCCTATTATCATTCATTTATCTCCCTTATCTTCCAAACAAGAGCGATGGTGAATCAGAGCCTTCAGGTTGATTAAACATTGATTTGACACTAAGCCCGTTTGACGCAGTAATTCGTTATTCGCTGACTTACTGACTGACTCTGCAGCGGCACTTTGTAATCTTATTACCTTCACTTTTTGCCAAGTCGCTAGATTATAACCGATGAAAACTGTGATTCACAAAAAAAATCTGGCAATAAATGGGCACTGAAGGGTGACTCAAAGTGACGAAAAAGGCCTACCTGGTACGTTGAATGCGCCATGTTCGGCAAATGTGGAGATGGATCATGAAGAGCCAGGCACGGAGGGCGGACTAGGCTAGCGACGGCTGTTGTCCAACGTTCTGTAAGCTGTATGACGCGTTGCCTTAGTACAGGGCCTACCACGTGATGTGATTGGACGTTGTCAATGTGCGAAGGGATTTAACTCCGTTACAAAACGCTTTGCATTGATGACTGATGAGAGAGAGAGAGAGAGAGAGTTGCGCACTGTGACGACTTTTTGTTTACAATTTATTTGACCGTTTTTAAAAATCGAGTCCGATGCGGATCCTAACCTCATCCACATCAGTCCCCCTCCCCCCCCCCCCCCCCCCCCCCCCCCCCCCCGCGCGCTTTTTTTTTTTTTTGTTTGTTATAATTAAACTGCAAATGAGGTCATCATGTTTCTGGGAAATGATGTCATCGCCGTTCTGGGAAATTCTTACGTTGTGGTTCCCTTTTATGTTGTTTTAACTTCGTGATTCTGAGAGGGCGAAATCACTTGTCGCACGCGCTGTGTGTGTGTGTGTGTGTGTGTGTGTGTGTGCGCGCGCGCTGACAAGCGCTCAAACTGTTGGTGTGCGATAGTAAACTTGCCGTTTTGCGGGCTGCCTATCTGCTGTCGTCGTAATTGCGTAGTCACGGTGTGAGATTCCCCCCCCCCCCCCCCCCCCCCCCCGCCCCCCCCCCTTCTTCCCCATTGGCATGGGATGTTATCCTCGTTTGTCATGTTATTATCATCATAACCATTATCTTTGTTATCATTATTAGAGTATTCAGAAAGCGCCTATCCTCGGTTAGGGACCAAGCTTGCAATTCACGACTTGTCGCATACCTGGGTAGAGCCGACTGAAGAGCTGCCTACCGGCCCTACCTTCCGTCCTTTTTCCCGTTTCAGCAGAAGATCAGTCACTCGGTCATTCTGTCACTTTTCATCCACGTGAGGTGCGTGCTATATACATCCATGTGTCATCCATACTAACGGCCTAGCTGGCCTCTTCCGAAAGTTAATGATGGCATTTTCTATATGTGCAAGATTTCACGCGTGCGTTCACACACGGAATCTCGGTTAATAGTTATTCGAAGAACTTTTCAGGAAAACCAGTGTTAACTCCGAGGGGAAAAATCTCCCTGCATCAAAAATAGCCCGGCAGAGACTCGAACCTTAATCCAGTGATCACCAGGATCATGAGAGCGGCGTTCCCACCCACTGCGCTATTTCCCCCCCCCCCCCCCCCCCCCCCCCCTCTCCCCCCCCCACTCCCCCTTCTCAAAGTCACAAAGTCACGGCAAGTGGTGTTGGGTGCCAGGGGACGTGGACCCTGAATATGCCCCGTGGAAGGCCTGTGCATGTGTCAGTGCAGCCACTCCAACAGTCGTCAGATCCCTGGAGGGCCCGTGGCTGTACAGTCACATATTCGTGCCAAGCCAAAAACTTCTTTATCCGATTATATACACACCTGTCCCGGGGACATTATTGACCGCAGCGGTAAGCCCGGCCGTCGTCTAAAGGAGCTCATTCTAAAATTAGAAAAAAAAATATATATAACCCGCCTTCACAAATGACCAACTACAATATCAACGAGCGGCATATGTTTTCAAACAGCCTTTTGCATGCACTGAGAGTTCCAGCGTGGCAATTTCTTTCTTTTCTTTCTGCGTACGCAGGCTAATACTCTTGCGGACACTGCCTGTATAGACAGGCAGTGGGGCTTTGTGTGTATGACCGTTTTTTTTTTTTTATTTATCCCGCCATTAAGGCAGCCATACTCCATCTTCGGGGAAGCGAGCGTGGCAATGAACAGGAACTTTGGTTTAGGAAAGAGTGGATTTTTCTCTGTAGAAGTGTTTTTGATTTTAAACAGTTTGCAGTCAACGTAGAGGCCATGAGGAGACACAGCGCTGTGCTGATTACACACAGGCCATTGTTGACACTCGCTGTGTGACAGTCCCAGCTATGTGGAGAGTGGAGGGGGAGCCACTCACTGGGAAAGGCGTGTATGTAATCTGGAATGTTGCAGTTGACACAGACATCGAACCTCATTCAGGGATGTCATTGTGAGACAAATGTTCATTTGATCAAAGATCATTTTGATCAAAGGAATGAGATACCGTTTTTAAGGCGTTTTGTGTATGTTTGAAAAAAAAAAAATTGTCTGTTTATGCTTGTGTGTGTGTGTGTGTGTGTGTGTGTGTGTGTGTGTGTGTGTGTGGTGTGTGTGTGTGTGTGTGTGTTTGTGTGTGACGCACATGTATGAAATCGAATTTGAGGCTGTGGCAGCCCTGATATGCACCCCCCCCCCCCCCCCCTCTCTCTCTCTCTCTCTCTCTCTCTGGCTAGAGTCGGCCTGGCTATTTCTACAAACAAGATGAAGTGCAGGAGCGAAGTGGATTGGGGTGGACACAGAGCAACCAGCACTGCAGCACAGACATTCCCATCGTCTTCATCTTGATCGCTCTGCTCACTTTCAGGTATCAGGCCTACTTATCGTTTAACGCCGTCCTTTTTCATGCTGTCTCCTCCTCCCCTCTCCATATAAACCCAAGGAGTCCGCCATTTGTGCCTATCTCTGCTGTCCTTGCCGACGCATGATATTGAAATAAACGACGGACCCAACATTCCGGGCCCAAATCGTCTTGTTCACATTTTAAAAGTTTCATTTCACTGAAACAGGGTGATTTCCATCTTCTTGCACGACAATTTGTTGTTACTGCTTGACCTCGACCGTAACCGTGAACTCTGACCTCGTTTTTAACCGCTAAACAGCGCTCTGTTCTTCGAATACAATCTCCCCATCCTATAGCGAGAGAAATGGAACAAGCGTTAAGCTGGTAGCCATGTTGCTGATGATTAGTGCCACTGACTTCAAGATAAAGCATTCAGAATCTATTGACGTTCAGTTGCTATGGCTTTTGTACACAAAGATGGCCTCTACTTTCCCTTTCTCTGTGTCAGTCTTGACAGAACATCCTCCTCCTTCAAGGCTGGCGGCCACAGTCTGAAGCCAGTTACAGAGTGACCTGCTCATCTTCCAGGCTTCTCGCAGCAGCCGTCTGCTGACGCTCATCACCATTCACAATTTCCCATCTGGCCAACCCAAGCCAGAATCAAACCCCCGGACCTACGGACAATGAATCTAAAGCACGCAGTTTAACGGTTTTGATGGCACGCTGCTTCTCCTGGCGTGAAGATTTCCGAATGAAGGGTCGGCTGCGATACGTTAGACAGGTGATAAAGGTGACAGTAAAAACTGCCGCCAGGCAAACATGGCGTGAACTAAGATGGCATCGCAATTGCCGTCAGAAAATCTGGCATTACAGTAAGGCACCTCATAGACGATTGGAGAGCTTTACTGAAACACACGCGCTATCCTGACGGCTGTCCAAGAATCTCTAGCAGGCTAGTCTAAAGTTGTTCATAGGAGTGTGTCTACTTTCAAGAAGCAGAGGGCGCGTCGTCTGGAAAGGAAGTGCGGTGGTGCCTTCAGGGAGAGAAGGTTCGATCCTGTGTCAGCAAGGCAATGCTTCATGTGTGGCCGCCTCTGGGCTTCAGGGTTTGGGGCAGGCCGTCACTCCGTTCCAAGCTATGGACGTTTTGGTCACCAGGGACGACTTCTATATTATATATACCACTTGTGTGTGTGTGTGTTGTGTGTGTGTGTGTGTGTGGGTGTGTGTGTGTGTGTGTGCCACACACACACACACACACACAACACACACACACACACACACACACACAGAGAGGAGAGAGAGAGAGAGAGGAGAGGAGAGAGGAGAGAGGGAGAGCGAGAGAGAGGGAGAGAGAGAGGGAGAGAGGAGAGAGGAGAGAGGAGAGAGAATTCGGCATGTGCAGATATATGACTTTAAAACCAAAACTAACTGCACGGGATCATGCAATAGAACTTGCTGTGCACATCATTTCGGTGTGCATTTTGCACAGATTCTCACATTGTGTGGTGAGCACATGGAGAACGAGTCATGCCGAGAGCGGTCACCGGAAACTGGCTACGATCCGGTGAGTCTTTCAGTCGGGCATAGAGACTTCCTCAACACATGGACACGGGTCAACAAGTTGCTTCTCCAGAGTTTTAACAATCAGTCGTAAACCACAATGACTTTATGGAGCCGGAGTCCTCCGTGCATGTAACCTCAGGTGCATGTGGTTAAGAAAGATTTGATTACAGAGTTATTTAGCATATGGTCAATACAGTTTCTGCTAGAAACCACACAACGCACAGAATGGTTTATGGCAGACCTCGAATGTGTTGAATGTAACCTCATTTTCATCCTTTTTTCTAAAACAAATCTTGAAATCAGCGAACCGCCCAGAGACAAATGGTTCAAAGGTGTGTCACAAGACATCGACTTACAATGCGTTTGTTCGACCTCTTAGGTCTTCCTCAGGTGAAATACATTTTCTGTAGAAACATCCAGATTACACGCACAGAACTATACATGATGCTTAGAATGTGTGAGTTGCCTTATTTCATCCTTTTTTTTCTTTTTTTTTTTTTTTTTCACAGAGTCACAGACATAAATATTATGCATTCACTGTGTTTCTAATGTCCAAAAAAATGGATGAAACCAGACGCGAAGTCTGAAAACTTCAACACTTGTTGAAGATGAAGTAAACATCAGCTTTCTACAAACAAACTGGATGTGTATTTGTGGGACTGCAAGGAAGGACCTTTTCAGCTCAGAACTGATGTACTCCAAAGCAACCGCTAGCAAGGAAAATGGTGAAGAAATTCAAAAACGTTCACGAGTTCAATGTTTCTCAGTCCACTGAAAAAAAAAATCAGCTGAAAAAAAAAGAGTGAAAATAAAAGAGTTGAGGAAAAAAAAAAAAGAGGAAATCAGTGAAAAGAGGACAACTGACATGCGAAGTTTTGAACTTGCTCACGTGGTGGTTGTTCGCTTGCGGCTTGCTGTGGCCTTGGCTAGATCGAACGCTTCTGCGTGAACGCACTCACCCCCTGTGCTTACATGTATAAGCAAGTTTACTTACATGCACCATATCAAATACATACCGTATCAGGTCGTTATATACATGCATGCATTAGCTGTTTAATATTCTCCGGGGTCATTATACATGTAGTTGGGAGTCAGCAGCAATCGAATCGCCGAACTCCGCCTGTGTCCACGTTTACTTTTGTTGTTTATTCATCACAGATAACTTCAAACAGCCGCCCCACCTCCTTCCTGTCCGCTGTATAATCATACACATAGGTTATGTTGTTGTGTGTGTATGTGTGTGTGTATGTGTGTGTGTGTGTGTGTGTGTGTGTGTGTGTGTGTGTGGTGTGGTGTGCGCATTCAATCAAGCCCTCAGTCACAGTGACAATGACTGAACACTGATTTCAACAGGACATTGAGAGGGGAAGGGTTTGTGCGGAGAGGGGGATGGAGTGGGGGGGTGGGGTAAAGGGCGGTGGGGAGGATGGGAGAGAGGGAGAGAAAGAGAGGACGTTGAAGGGTAATGCCACTTTTTTCATGGACCCCAAAGGGGGTGAATTCTGTAATGTGAACAGAACCACATTTTCTATTCATGCCCGGTTGGATCGACAGTCGTCCCCGCAGTAGGAGCACTTGAGCAGACACGGCTTGTTGCGATCACTGCAGTCCTTCCGTCGTGTTTGACCAACAACTCCGCCTTTAATGTTGTGGTATTCTCAGCACCACACGGGAAACATGGCTGTTTCTAGTGTCCCTTTTGCTCCTTGTAGTTTCGTCCCGCCCTCTAAAGGGTGTGTGTGTGTGTGGGGGGGGGGGGGGGGGGGGGGGGGGGGGGGGGGGGGGGGGGGGGGGGGGGGGGGAGGCGCAGAGGCCGAGGCTCTTTACTTTAGGCCTACTGGTCGTTTACTAGCTCAGAATGTCAACATTGGTTGTCATGTCTTAACTTCCCCTGCAGTCGTCATAGCTCTGGAAAACGACAGTTTCATTGTCCATTTCCAGGTGGATTCCAACTTTACTGTGCTGGTGATTCCATCTTTAGCTTGGCCAGAAATGCTGTGGGTATGATGACGCATCTTTAGCTTGGCCAGAGAATGCTGTAGGTATTATGACGCATCTTCAGCTTGGCCAGAAATGCTGTAGGTATGATGACGCATCTTTAGCTTGGCCAGAAATGCTGTAGGTATTATGACGCATCTTCAGCTTGCCCAGAAATGCTGTAGGTATTATGACGCATCTTCAGCTTGGCCAGAAATGCTGTAGGTATTATGACGCATCTTCAGCTTGGCCCAGAAATGCTGTAGGTATTATGATCATCTTTAGCTTGGCCAGAAATGCTGTAGGGTATTATGACGCATCTTCAGCTTGGCCAGAAATGCTGTAGGTGATATGACGCATCTTTAGATTGGCCAAGAAATGCTGTAGGTATTATGACGCATCTTTAGCTTGGCCAGAAATGCTGTAGGTATGATGATGCATCTTTAGCTTGGCCAGAGAAATGCTGTAGGTATGATGACGCATCTTTAGCTTGGCCAGAAATGCTGTAGGTATGATGACGCATCTTTAGCTTGGCCAGAAATGCTGTAGCTATTATGACGCATCTTTAGCTTGGCAAGAAAAGCTGTAGGTATTATGACGATCTTTAGCTTGGCAAGAAATGCTGTAGGTATTATGACGCATCTTCAGCTTGGCAAGAAATGCTGTAGGTATTATGACGCATCTTTAGCTTGGCAAGAAAAGCTGTAGGTATTATGACGCATC
Organism: Conus betulinus; assembly: GCA_016801955.1. Lineage (NCBI taxonomy): Eukaryota > Metazoa > Mollusca > Gastropoda > Neogastropoda > Conidae > Conus > Conus betulinus. The sequence continues at coordinate 44,701 of JADBJO010013829.1, forward strand.
TTTAGCTTGGCAAGAAAGGCTGTAGCTATTATGATGCACAGTTTTTTAGCTTGTCAAGAAATGCTGTAGCTATTATGATGCATCTTGAGCTTGGCGAGGAAAATGAATGACAAGGCTTTTCATAATTACGATAGTCAACAACCGCTGAAGTAAATCGAAATAGAAAAGGAACTCAACACAGATGGAAGACAGCATGTGGTGCGCGCGCGCGCACACACACACACCAACACACACACGCGCAAACACCAAAAACACGCGCAACACACACACACACACACACACACACACACACACACACAC
>JADBJO010013829.1:47500-50648 GCA_016801955.1 Conus betulinus
GTTTTTCCCCACATATGCACACACCCAACATAAAATACGCATGTAAAATCTCCTTACACACCTGCCTGTCTCTGCCTGTCTGTCTGTCTATCTGTCCGTCTCTCTCTCTCTCTCTCTCTCTCTCTCTCTCTCTCTCTCTCTCTCTCTCTCTCGTGTGTCTCTCTCACTGACACACACACCTGTCTGTCTTTCTGTCTCTTTCTCTTTCTCTGTCGCGTGCGCGCGCACACACACACACACACACACACACACATACACACACACACACACGTACACATAAACGCCGCGCGCGCGCGCGCGCGCTCGTGTATGTCGTCCTCCCTCACTTTTTTGTCTCTCAGACTCAAATCCCGCTTCCTCGATCCATTTCCCGCACCTACCCCTCCAGCTGTCTTACTTTACACATCTTGCCTATGATGTACGTCCCCACAAACCTATTTTCGAGAGCGTTTGGAATCGATTACAAGAAGGGAAAAAAAAACGCGAAAAAAGAAAAAACGCGAAGTGAAGAAACAGCGAATTGGAATGGGTGAGAATGGTAGTTAAGGATGTAAGTTTGAAAAAGGGTGGAAAAGACACAGTGACAGTACACTGCATTTCAATGACTGGAGGCAGGACTCGACACAGCACAGCACAGAGAGAAAACTGAAGGATCGACCGCCGACCTGTTCACGCCGCAGTTGGAAGAGTCTGGAAACGGCTCAGCGAGACTACAAAGTATTTCAGCGTGTCTGGAAAGTATTTCAGTGTGTCTGGAAAATATTTCAGTCTGCCTGGAAAGTATTTCAGTGTGTCTGGAAAGTATTTCGATCCGCCGGAAAGTATTTCAGTGTGTCTGGAAAGTATTTCAGTTTGTCTGGAGCGCAGCCCAGTGACCGCAAATGGGCAGTCGGTCTTTTTTGTTTTGCTTTTGTTTTTGTGCCGTTTGAAATGATCCACAAGGAATCCCTTTCCAGACGTTTTATTCCTCCTTCTGTGTCTTGTCTCTCTGCAGCCACCGCTGTCCGGTGTCTGTCTCTCTCTATCTCTCCTCTTTGTCTGTTTTTACGCTTTTGGCAGGTCCATGTTTGGTCGTCGTGTCGTCTGGCTGTTCGGACTACATCTGGACTGGCCGTCTGTCTGTCTGTCTGTCTGTCTGCCTGTCTGTCCCTTGTTGTCTCTCTCTGTCTTGACATGGCCGTCTTCATTCTCTGTCTGTCTGGCTGTCTGTCTGTCGGTCGGACGGTCGGTCTCTGTCTGTCGGCTGTCTGTCGGTCGGTCGGTCGGTCTGTCGGTCTCTCGGTCTCTCTCTCTCTCTCTCTCTCTCTCTCTCTCTCTCTCTCTCTCTCTCTCTCTCTGTGTTCGTGGGTATTTGCATTCTCTGCCTGTCTGTCTGTCTGTCTAGCTGTTTATCTCTCTCAGCATGGCCATCTTCACTCTCTTTCTGTCTGTCTACCTGTCTGTCTGCCTCTCTTTCTGTTGTCGGGGCCATTTACATTCTGTCTCTGTCTGTCTGTCTGTCTACCTGCCTGGCTGCCTGTCATTCTCTTAGTATGGCCATCTGCATTCTCGGTCTGTATGTCTGTGTCACTCGAATTCAGTTCACTTGAGCCACAGACTTCAACATCGGGACACTTTCGTCGTTTTTTTCTTCAGCAACATCCACCCCAATCACCCTCCTCTCTGTCAGTCTCTGTCTGTTTGCCTCTCTGCCGTTCTTTCTTTCGGTCTCCCTCCCCCCCCCCCCCTCTCTCTCTCTCTCTCTGTACATTTATGCACACGAGCGAGTGTGCGCACATGCGTGTGTGTGTGTATGTGCGTGTGTGTGTGTGTGTGTGTGTGTGCGCGCTGCGCGTGTGTGTGTGTGTGTTTGTGCTTGCGTGCGTGCCTCTGTTTGTGTTTGAGCGTGTGTGCGTGCCTGTGTGTGTGTGTGTGTGTGCGCGCGCGCACGCGTACGGTACGTGTACGCGCTCGCACCCTGTTAATTCTGGGCATCGACTGAAAACCACAAACGAAGTAAACAACACGGATACAAGTAAAACTGTGATGGAGACAAAGACGGACACCGTGTGCTGATTACCAAACGTTTTTCTGAGAGCCACTCTCGCTGACACTCCTTCGTCCTTGCCTTGCCGTTCGCCGTTCGTTCCTTTGCCGTCTCTGTCCGTTCAGTGACGTAATCACCTCCTGAATTAGGAAGATCCGTTCTTTGACAAAATGGACCTTTCTTCGGGGAAAGGGAAAGGGGGGGGGGGGGGGGGGGGGGGGACGGTGGGACGCAGGGAACAAGGAAGTCACGCAGTTGTGTCAATCCGCACTCAATCAGCGTATGACCGTTTTCAGTGCTTGCGATCGTTGTGTACGTTTTTCAAGACGTCAGTCCCTGTACGTATGATCATCTTGAAAAAGAAAAAGTGTATGGCAGTCAGGAGTCAGTGTTAGCAGACATGTCACTTTCGACGTCACAGTCTCGTTCACATGACGTATTCTGTGAAGGAAACTGAAACTGTGTGTCTGACGTGATCACACTTCGATATCTTCTTCCTCGTCATCCGGGACGTTCCCGTAGCTCATCAGGCCGTGTGGTGATGAAGCCAGGCCTGACCTGAAACAGACTGGGCGACCCTGAGAAGGGAGGGGGGTTGAAGGGAGTGGGGAGGAGAGAGACGGGGACATGGAGAGGGAGGGTGACGGCAGGTGGGACCCCCTTTCCCCGACACCCTCGCTGTCTCTGACGCTCCCCCCTTCACCCACAGATATCACCGTGCGGTAAGGTACCTGTGGTTGACGTCACCACCCCCCTTGAAGTCACAGCTAGGTGGGATGGCGACTGGAACTCTGAGATTTGTCATCGCCTTCCGAGTTTTTGACATGACACGGGAAGTGAAGCATGCGGTTCGCTAGTCTCTCTGTTGTTCCATCGTTCCTGCTCTTGCGCCATTGCCCCCCGCTGGGGCTCTCTCTGTCCCGTGTTCTGTGCAGCCGGTCTGTCTGCCTGAGGGTGGGAGTCTCAACACCACTGGGCCCATCTGAAGGGGCATCCGCCGGGAGAGTGGAGTCAGCAGTGTCGGCATGTTGTGGAACCGTGGACGTCTCCTGCTGAAAGTATGCGGCTCAAATATCAGCAAGGACATGTAGGCTGGAGTTGGCCCACTCCTGGTCCGAAACC
>JADBJO010013830.1:0-15000 GCA_016801955.1 Conus betulinus
CAGCTTATGCAGCGGCTGAGGGTTTGGTCGTTTTGATATTTCGGTGATTATCCAAGTCTGCAGCAGAACATTCATTTTGTCATTTCGGTTTATTATTTGTTACCCGCACAAAACTGTTTCGCTGTTAGGGTCGCCCGATGCAAAACTAACACGTTTAAGATGAATGCGCGAAACACCACTCATGCAACGCACCGCGCGCGAGCACACCCCTCACAACCCACACACAACCCACACTCACTCCCTCACTCTCTCCCCTCTGCACAATGTCCGGCATGCGATCCTTCGTACTGTACACCTCTAACAACGTAGATACCTGGACCGCACGAAACAAACCTCCCCTTTTTTCACCACGACTTTTCAGTTCGAACAATTCAACAAGACCTCGGCTTGTTTATATTGAAAAAAAATATCGACGATTACACGCAATTTTTCATTAACGCACTATCAAACTCTGAAAAGAAAAAAACAAAAAAAAGAAAATCATTCTGGATGGTCGAATTCCCCTAGCCCCTACCAAGTCCAGTGAATCAAAAAAAAAAAGTTGTTGGTCTCTGACCCCCGAGGCTGGAACCCTACTACATACTATCGCAAACTACAATCTCACAGAAACTTTTTTTGCCACAAAATATCCGACATAAAACATCTAAAAATCCGACAAGAATTTATGTTAAAGGAGAGGAAGAGAGGAAAAAGGAAAAAAGAAAGAAGAAAATCAAAAGAAATTCATAAACGATCCCATTTGGAAATTCTTCTCGTTAGACCATTTTTGTCCGTACCATCCGAAAACCCACTCAAGACCACACCATAACCACATAATAACAATAGGGAAACACCCAACTCCCCCCAACTCGCTCTATTCCTTTTCTTTCTCTCTCTCTCCTCTCTCTCTCTCTCTTCTCTCCTCTCTCTCTCCTCTCTCCCCCTCACCCCCTCCCTCCTCTCTTTCATGAATGTTGTTGATGTATTCAGCCTCCGTTATCACCTTACTGCATCAGACTTTCATTCATCTGTCTGTACGTTATCATATTTACGTTTACAATATTATCATGTTGTGGTGATTTGTCAGAACGAATGCCATGTGGTGTAATGATGTGTGAGCAGACAAGGAATGATTTCAAGAAAAGACCTCAGACTAAAATTTTCATTCTTGGATTCAATCAATCAATCATCACAAGTCAATCCTTCTCCTCCCCAATCCTTCCCCCCCCCATCCCCACCCACCATCTCTATCCTCTCTCCCTTCTCTTATCAATACTTCGCCCCCGACCCCCCCCACCCCCCGTTGTGTCTCCACTCACAAACCCTCCCCCCCCCCCCCCCCCCCGCGTCCCCCTCGCTCTCTCTCTCTCTCCTCTCCTCTCCCTCTCCCATCTCTGTCTCTCTCCTCACACCACACTCCATAACCGCACGTGCGCACACAAGCCTCCACTCTTACCACTCACGTCCGCCTCATCGCGCTGCTCTGTCGCTGTCCACCCACACACCCACACGCACCCACACACACACCACCTACACACACGTGCGCGCGCGCGCGAGCTCCAAGAACAGAGACCAGAAAGATACAGACAGACAGCCCTTAGAGAAAGCTTAGACAGAGAGCAGACCGAGAAAGAGCATTATTACAAATGATTTAATTAATGTAAGTGATGTTTGTCTCCATGGCCATTTGCTCTCTCCTCTCTCTCTAGGTCTGTCTCTCTCTCTCTCTCTCCCTTGCGCGCGCATGTGTGTGTGTGTGTGGGTGGGAGACTGAGAGGAGAGAGAGAGAGAGAGAGAGAGAGAGAGAGAGAGAGAGATCGAGAGTAGAGAGAGGTGTGTGTAAGGTGATATATTAGGGCTGAAATGATGTTCCCATCTCCGAAGCAATTGCTCACAGGATTGAGTACATTCCAACACCCTTTCTCCCCAGTTCTGCCTAGTCGGCGCCAGCAAAACAAAGTGCGTGCATAATTAGCAATATGTTATTACCCCCTGCTGCCGATCATTTGTAGATTAAATTCCATCATTACCGAAACGCCATCGTTGTATCGTATATAGCAGGCTTAAATATATGTGTGCTGCGACCGAAAGTTTTCGTTTTTTCTTTTGTTTTGTTGTTTTTTTCCCAAACCAGCGCGTGGTACTATGTTGTTGAGTTTCCGCAAACCTAGCAATTTCTTTCCCAGAAAAAATAATTCATATTGATTGATTTGCTTGGTTGTCAGTGCGTGGCATGCGCACTGATGTGTACTGTAGGAGTGTGCTGTCCGGTTTCATACAGAGGCATTTTGATGTTTGTACTTATGATTTGCAAACGTAGTCCACTGAAATAAACTTTTCATGTCATCCAAATTCTTTGCTTTTCTTTTCTTTGGAGACGTGTGTGTTGTGTGTGTGTGTGTGTGTGTGTGTGTGTGTGTGTGGTGTGTGTGTGTGTGTGTGTGTGTGTGAGTGAGTGTGAGAGAGAGGAGAGGAGAGAGAGATGAGAGAGAGAGAGAGAGTGAGTTCGTGTGAGAGTTCGTGTGAGTTTCGTGTGTGTGTGTGAGTTCGCGCGCGCGCGCGCGCGTGTGTGTGTGTGTGTGGTGTGTGTGTGTGTGTGTGTGTTGTGTGCACGATGGCGTGTGGTGTGAGTGGTGTGCGTTCGTGTGTTTGGTGTATTTGTGTGTGTGTGTTGTGTGTGTGTGTGTGTGTTCCCCCCGTGTGCGTTGCGAGGTATATGTCAGTGTGTACATGCGTATGCTTACGCGCGCGGGCGTGTGATGTGTAATGATAGCAATTTTTTCTCTTTTTTTTCTCCTCGTCACCTTTGATTTTTACCTCTGTGAAACTTCAGTCGCATTACACCCCACCCCCTACTCCCCTCCCGCAGTCCATTCTGCCCACCACCACCACCCCCTCCCTCCACCTTGTCCCAACACCCGTTCCACAGCCGTATACAGGCTCGTCCCGACGCAGCCCCGCACCAGCACCATCCATCCACAGGGAGCCGGTCAGTATCAAGTCGTCGAAAGGCCACTCTCCAGAAAAGCCCCAAACACTGCCGGCGAGTCACTAGATGGCGGTACTCAGTGGTGGGTCTCTTCTGAACTAACATTTGCAGGACCACCCAGCCAGCCACTGAGCACCCCCCACCCACCCCACCCCCCCCCCCCCCCCCCCCTCCCTCCACTCCTCCCCCCCACTACTGACGTACGATAATTAATAACCGCGCGCCGAACCAACACCGACAGCAAGTTCCCCCCCTTCCCCCGTTTTGAGGGCGCCACCACCACCTCAGGTCCCAACGACAGTTTCCCCCACCATGAACGTGCCCATAGCCCGGTGACCCCTACATGAAACTCACCAAGGACGTAGGCATGGAAGGGAAAAGAATCGCAACTGGCGGGGTTCACTGTAAAGAGTGAGGGGAGCGCCGCCTTGGCTTGAATGCTGTGACAGACCAACTGACATAGGCTGGAACATCAAGGCTACATCAAAATGTTGTAATACTGTGTCAGGCCAACTGACACAGGCTGGGACACCAAGGCTGCATCAAAAATTTTATGCTGTGTCAGACCAACTGACACAGGCTGGGACACCAAGGCTGCATCGAAATGACCATCTTTATGCTGTATCAGTCCAACTGACATGGGCTGGAACACCAAGGCTACATCAAAATGTTTGTTATGCTCATGCGTTCTTATGCGGGAATTGTCTTCGTTTGTGAACAAGCTCCCTAGCATAACATATCAGTCGCCAAAATCCTCCGAAGTCGGAGTGTGGCTGCCCACGTGACGTGGTAATAAAAACGGTCACACACGTATGTGTTCTCATCCCCAGCTGATGCAATTGTACCATAGTGTTCAAGGTACTTCGGGCTGTTCGGATGATCCATGGAGTCTTTTAGCCAGGATACGACAACAACAACCACAACACACAGGAAGGCATGAAGAGCCACCACAATTCGATGCGTTTTCAATGGTGGACTGATGAGGACGAGGATGACGAAAGACGACGCTGATGAGTTCCATTCTGCTAAACTATTACATCAAAAGGACTGTGCCTACTGCCACGCTTCATTCCGAAACATCTCCCGTCGTCAATCAAGCCCGAGAGAGAACAAGACACCTGCAGCAGTTGTTGAGAGGCAAGGTGATCTTGCTTATTAAAGCCGAGCCGACCGCAAACGGCCATATCAGGGCTGGTGTTGTGGAGATAAAAGAAAATTCACACTACCAGAACCCCCATTCGTGAAACTCCCTCATTGTGGCTCCAGTCTTCCAATGCGACCTCATGATACACTCAACTCCATAAGCCAAGGACCGCCGGTCAGGACCTTTTAAAAAAATCCCACAACGGCAAAAAAGGGCTTTGAAGGGAATCGAACCCACCGCATCCAGCCTGCAATCGGCGATTCTGACCCCGAACTACGGCGAGACTGAATTTGCAGCTTATCACGCTTAGCAAAGCGATTTTAACTGCATACAGATTACAGGGAAAAAAGCAAACGCACACACGAAGCTAGAAGGGCATTCAGGGAGAAGCGCAGCCACATCCCCCCGCCCAACCAGTTGAACGGATCCCGGATCCGGTATGGATACGGATCCACGCCACAAAATTAAAAAAAAAAACCCACTTAATAATGGGCACACATAAAGAAATAAAATTCCACTGGTCAACATCAACAGCTTACATAAACATCACGCAAAGTTTTTTCAAAACACGTTACATTCCTTTTCCTCAAATCCATCTAATCATGACTTCCAGAGGAAGCCAAATCATACAGACTAATTTCAGTATCACGTTGTTCTAAGCTCCAATATGCGGGAAACCCTGCCACTGGAAAAGAACGAAAATATACAATACATTTACAGCAAGCACTAAATCCCATAATTAGTTTGTTAACCTGGGACTATTTTGTTTGGTAGTTTGCATTCATTCGTCTCCATCAAGGACTTACATTTTGTCTGTTTTTTATGTCTATAGCTCAAAGTCCTCCTTCAGATACATGTGTCGTAGTCGGGTTTGTTGTGTGTGTGTGTGTGTGTGTGTGTGTGTGCTGGTGTGTGAGTGTGTGTGTGTGTGTGTGGCGTGTGTGTGTTCAGTGTCAGGAATCTTACATTATGAAATATGTTCCCATCAGAATTATCAGGTCTAACACATCGTCGCTGTTTTGGTGTTCTCTCATCAGTGCCAAATAAACATAATCTCCATGTTAGGGGGACAGTCTTTTCACATTTAGACTTTCTTTCTTCACTTTCAGAGCTCTCCACCCAGTTTAATGGGCTCGAGTCCTTGACCCACACTCCGTCTTTCCACCGGATTCCGTCCCATTCTATTTCGTAGTTGGGCGAAATCTTTCTAAACGAGACAGACAGACAAGCCGACACAGACACTGGTTGAAGACAATGCTGGAAAATTAATCTGTACGGAGAGCAGGTAACTCAACGGCGTCGATATTCACTGAAGGCAAATGTGGCCAAGTCATTTGCGAAACGAGCTTTCTCTCTCTCTCCTCTCTCTCTCTCTCTCTCTTCACACACAACACACACACACACACACACACACACGAACACACACACACCCACACACCACGTTTTCAACACATGGCCCTTCACGAACGATATGGTAAGTAGACTGAGGTCCTTTTAGTCCGCATGCAATTACGCCCAGACGGACAGACAGGCAGCGGACAGGCAGAGACCGACATGAGAGGAAAGCGAGAGAGACAAGAGAGACGGATGACATAGACAGAGAAGCGAGCTGAGTACAGACAAGAGGAAGACATGAACAGACAGAGATAAACAAACCGAACACATTATTGTGCCATGATCATTATACAAAACAAAAACCTCACTTGCTGAAACCAAAAAACCGCTTTGCAGAGAAAAAGTCACTTGACTCGCTTTACAACTCTGGAAAAGCAAACCTGCACAATGCACCACACTAAAAAAGAAAAGAAAAAAAAAAGTTCAGACTTCTTGCCACGAGGGGACAGCAACTCGAAATTCACACTGCAACAAAACTGCAATCGGCTCTATCTAGAGAAGAGGTCTCTTTTCCACATACACACACACACCAACAAGTCCGCACCAAGCCACGCACCACACACACTAAACTGTTCCATACGATCGACGACAAGGTGGGGGCTACCTTAGATAGTGGGATTAAAAACGGTCCTGTATGCTTAAGCTTACGCTCACATCAAAATTTTCCACAGTCATCACCATGCAACGGTGGAACGTGTAAAGTTCATTACCCACCACAGACACATACACACAAAACACAAACCACACCACAATCACCTCTTGACTCCCACAACCGCCCCACCACAACAACACACACACACACACACACAAGTCCCCTGTAATCGAACACAGAGCCACCCGGCGGCGACCTTAACGGGAACAGGGTGAAATTTTAAAAAAAAAAAAAAAATCCAACAAAAACAAAAAAAAAAAAAAAAAAAAAAAAAAAAAAAAAAAAAAAAAAAAAACGTTCAACGTAAAGAAGACCTCCAAGTCCAAGTTCCCCGCCGTAGCCCTCCGAGTTAGTTTCTTTTTCCCCCACACCGATCCCGTCCCGTTCCGCGCCGAACAATGAACTGCGGTGTTTCTTCCCGAGAAACGAAAAGACACGGAACAACAGAACAGCTCCCACAAAGCAAATCGGGAAAAGGTCGTGAAAATCGAACGACGAAATAGAAATAGAAATGACAGAAGTAACTCGAGAGAGAGAGGAGGAGAGCGAGGGAGAGAGAGAGATGAGAGAGGGGGTGGGGGGTGGGGGGGCTATATTTGCATATTTGATTCACCATTGGTGATGACACTCCACTTGCTAAAGCGGGCAGGGACGGGTGTCGATGGGGTGGATGGGGGAGGGGGCGGGGGGGAGGGGGGGGATACGGGTGGGGCCTGAATTCTACCTTCCCAGATCTACCATTTCCACCACCCAACACCACTTACCTACTCCTCCTCCTCCTCATCCTGAATGAACGATCAACATCGTGCATGATTTCTGAGAAGATAAAGCCGAAAAAACAAGAAAAATGGTGAGGCGATTACAAACATAAGTAGTAGCAGCGTTTTCATCAAAAAAAATGTGGAGCGACGCAGCGGGCGGAATTGGCAGTCACAAAAGCAAAAAAAACGAAATCACGAGATATGCCAAACGGAAGAAACAAAAAAACTAAACAAAATAGGCACTCTCCAAAAAGCACTACTCGTTTCGACCTTTTGGGGAACCTTCTCAGAGGGCAAACAACATTCAAAACAAGGGAAAGGCAAGGACCACGACAAATAGTCCAAAACACCTCACCCGATTTCTTTCTTTCTTTCGATCTTGGTGCAAAATGAGGCGCGGGAAAGACTGTTTAAACTTACGGAATGGAAACAAGACGGGGGGTTGGTGGGGGCGTACAGCTTACTAGATTTTAACGAGTGTTTTAAATAATAAAGAAAAAAGGAAAACGATTGTTATCAACAACAACGTATAGATAATAATTAAGGAAGATGATTAAGGTGTGGCGTGGGTGGTGACAGATTAAAAGCACCTGGCATGACGACAGCACAAGTTCTTTCGTCCGAGGATGTGTTGGGTTATTTCCTGTCCAGTACCCCCACCTCACAGAATTTCATCCACCTAAGTCCACTCACCACCCCACCCCCCTTCATCACGTTTCCATCTTCTAACTTTCGTTCTACTACTTATTTCGCCCTTTCTCTGTTTTTCGTCTTCTCCTGCCCTGGCGCTTATTTCCTTTTATCTTATATCTTTCCACTCACTGCGCATCCATCCCCCGCTCGCATCCACCGTACTCTGTCTCTCCTTCTTGCGTGGGGTGGGTGGGGGGGGGGGGGGGGGGTCGCTGGCTCCTCTTCTTCTCTCTCGTTTAATTCATTGCCCCTCACATTGTTGCCATTACTAGCAGTGCAGTCTGAAGTTTAGTATTCTGCTGCTTGATGTCCTATCCTCCCTCTGTGTGTGTTGTGTGTGTGTGTTTGCGCCCCGCGCGCGCTGCGGCGTGCGTGAGAATGTTGCGCGCCGGCGCGTTACGTGCGTGATGTTGTGTGTGTGGTCGTGAGTGCCCAATAGGTGTCTAACATATGGGTTCTAAGAATGTTTCTTCAACAAACAAGCACCAACAAAAGGACTAGACTGGGACGTAGTATTTTGACCCCGTCGTAACAATAATGACGTGCTATGGCTCTGTTGGGGTTAGTATCAGGTTGGATTTTTTTCCCATGAAAAGAGCCTGCTTGCTTTTATGCACATTGTTGTCGACTAGTGTCCATTCAAGTTACTTATAGTCCAGCAGCCGACCGCAACATGACCATAAGGACATAATCCTTTGTGAACCGTCATCCTGGTCACGTGTGCGTTTCCTATATTTTAGCCACAGATTCTGTTTGGGTGTGTGTGTGTGTGGTTGTGTGTGAGGAAAAGAAAAACTTCCAGGTCGCCTTATTAAATACATATAGCTTAAGTGTTAAATACCTTTAGGTAGTTTATAGTCTACTACCTTTATAAATGCTGTAATGCTTAGTGAAGAACAACATTAAATTGTCGTATATATATATTATATCTCCAACACAACACCCTATTGCGCAAACTGTTACAATCTAGCTATGAATGTGTACAGCAATTTAACCAAACGAAATTCTCATCAGTGTTACGTGGTGCGGTGATGGGGGTGCGGAAGGCGAAAGATATTTAAAAAAAACAAAAAAAAACAAACAAAAAATTCCCCTTCGTGAGCCATGAAAATGTGAGTTTGTGACTAATGAACCGAAATGTGTTTGAACATGTGTGATCATCAAACCGATGCACAGGCCTAAAACTCGGTTCAACTAACTGATGGCAACAGTCAACGCTTGAGCGAGCTGGAAAGGTTTTTTACCGCCTAATTGCTAGGCTCCGGCCTCTTGGTCATAAAAAGCGCTTTGTTCATTATCACCCTGCTGCCGGACAAGCCAATGTGAAACTTTACCTCTCTCGCCTAGACACACACACACAACACACTATCTCTCTCTCTCTCTCCCTCCCCCCCCCCCACCCCCGCCCCCACCCCCCCCCCCCCTTCCCTCCCCCCCCCCCCCCCCCCCCCCCCTTCCCCGCCCCCCCCCCCCCCCCCCCCCCCCCCCCCCCCCCCCCCCCCCCCCCCGCCCCAACCCCCCCCCCCCCCCCCCCTCCCTCTCTCTCCACACCACACACTCACCACACACACTCTTACTCTCTCTCACACACATCACCACACAGTCACTCACGCCACTCACCACACACACAACACACACAACTGAATCTCGGGTGATTACACGCACACTGTTGACCTGCACATGCTATTTCCAAAGGGAAAGCCAATATAACGGATGAATGGACAGGGAAAGGCAAAGGACAAACGACCCGGGACCAAGACGAACCTCTTGGGCCAAGGTTTTTATATTTATCCCAGAAGAGGGGAGGCTATCCCAGACACAATAGTGTGCAGTGTGAAATTTTACTCCAAACTTCTTTGATACAGTCCTTTTCCTCACACCCCACACACACACACACACACACACACACAACACCACACACACCTCATCATGACACTCATTCCGGTCCGGACACCAACATCCTTCCGAAAACAAAACCTCATCAAACCTGGCAACATCGATAGTTAACGAGCTTCCGCAGATGACAAAGAATTGGTACTCACTTTGATCCAGACCAGTCCTTGCACCCGCTCATCGTCCAACAAGCTGGTACAGCCACCACCCCGACCCTCACAGCACCCTCATGACATCTCGGTGTATTTCCCTCTTTGCCTTAAAAACAATCGGCCGAGTCGGAGGGGAAACACACTACAGGGGGAATAACACTAGGAACATCGAAGAACTGTGGTATCCCGACAAATAGAGAGTACTTTCCCCTTTGCCTTGAGAACCTATTAGTTTTATACATTGGACCATGTTTTTTTTTTTTTCCCCTTCCCATGCTCTCTCGAAATCTCTCTCTCTCTCTCCTCTCGTCTCCTCTCTCTCTCTCTCTCTCTCTTGTCATCTCTCTGTGAAATTCATCTTCTTGACTCCATTATTCTTACCTCCAGCATTTTTGCCAGGGGCAATCCTATTTTAGAACGCGAGTTTGGTCAAAGACTTGCGGCTTGGTATCATTATCATTAGTTATGAATACTTTGTCTAGGTAACGAGTCGCCTATACTCGGTTAGAGGACCAAGCTCTAGAAGCCGCTCAAACAATCCAAACTCGTTTACAACAACGGGTTGGCATACCTTGGTAGTGCCGAACTGACGAGCTGCCAGCCCGGACTTCCATTTCAGTCGTTTCCTCCTTCCCGTGTCATCCCAGTCATTTACAGAATGCTTTAATACGTAAGTGGGCTGGTGGGCGCGTGGCCAACGCCTTCAGAGAGCCCTCCATCCATTCATGCATCGATCCACGGCCGAGTTCACTTCACCTTCAACCCCCATTACTCATTTTCAGCCACGGCGCACACGTGTCCCCTAGCTACGGCTTTAACCATGATGTGATGTGGACGAGGTGCGGACAACCGAGTCCGCGCATAGAGTGACGGCTTCTTTGATTATTAACGTGTCCATGACGTTGAGTCCCATGTTTTTCTGTCGAAAAGATGTGAACACAGACCACCAGACACGGTCTATTGAGACAGCATGGGTCACGCCGTCCACGGATTGTGGCCCACTTGCCGTGCAGAAAAGCCAACCGCGGCTCATTCGGTCGTCGATGTTTACGAGTACAGTTAACACTCATCCCCCCCCCCGCACCCCCCACTTTCCCACCCACCTCCTTACAACGTTTTTTTTTTTTAAAATTACCCCCCCATGTTATAATCCCCCCCGCTTTCTAACTTTTTTTTTTTTACTCCCCCCCCCCCCCCCACCCCCCCCCCCCCATTTTGATTTTTTTTTGTTTTTTTTTTTTGTGATACTTCCTGCCCCCCTCGAGGTCCGCCCACTTTACACTTTGTTCGTTTTTTTTTTTTTTTTTCTACCCAGGAAACCTGTTGATTTTTTTTTTTTTAATGCTGTCGTTTTAGGTCGTTGTTTTGTTGTTGTCGTTTTCTTTGTTTTTTTTTAATTTTTTGTTTGATTTTTTTTTTTTTGTATTGTTGTCGGTCGGTACGTTGTTTCATTTTATTTTTGTTTTTTTTTGTGACCGGGCGACACACAAGGTTTTTTGCCCCCACTGCTTTTTTTAAAAAAATTTTTTAAAAACAAAATTTACGAGTCAGTAAACACTCACCCCCCCATCCACTCCCCAAGAGACGGCTATTTAGCATATTTTTTCCGTCATTTGCCCACCCAGTCCGCACACTTGCTTTTTCGCCGGGCAATCTTGAGTACAACTTCGTGTATGAGGTTGGAGAGGTGGGCTGGTCGTCGTCGTTTTTGTTTGCCCTCGACACACCTCGGTAGCAAGCTTTTTTGGTCCACCCTCCCACACTAGTGAGGCGACGAGGACCACTGTCCGCACAGTCGTCGCCAAGAAATGTGGTAGAGGGGCTGGTTGTGTTGCCCCGTGTATCGTGCAAGTTTTTGGTACCTTGCACATTGACCGAGACCGTTTCACGCAACGCAGTCCTGATGTGGTTTTTTCGTAAACTGAAGTGCCCAACAGTAGAACGGCAGAGCCAAACATGAGACATGACAAACGTTCTTTTTCATCAACGTTGTGACTGGAACTATGCACAGACAGAACACCTGTATCGGCAACCATCAAAAACCGAAAGACGACGCATTAAGTGGAAGAAAACAGGCAGGCCGCACGGGAACGGACTCCGGTTGCCAACACCACCCCCTCTCCCACAGTAATCAAACCAGTTACTAAAGGGGGAAGACACGTGTGAAATCGAGCGTGTTGTATGCCCTAAAAATGAGAAAAGAGTGCCTTCCCTTTTGCTCTCTGGACCATGTCAGGTCTTGCCATTGTGGAACATGTAATTTTCGTCTCCCGCGTCTGTCTTTAAAAGGCGCCCTGGATTAGATGGTTTCCAATTTTTAAATAAATGCATGTTCGGCATATTTTTTTTGATTCAAAAAAACAACGTTCGTCATTCCTTTCACTTGGTCATAAAGTGTATGACTGTAACAGTGCACAAGAATTTCCGTAACGCAAATTCAAATCCCACTTACTATGCCCAATCACTTGAATTCATCAAACTCAATGCCCGTCGATGTGTTTCGATGTCTTTATTACTCTAAATCTATTTGCTAGATAGGTTTCCCGCAAAACATGTGTCTTTTCCTTTCTCTGTGTGTTACAATCGATCATCAATCACTCAACAAGGAGAAAAAAATGAAATGGAAAAAAAAAAAGTTTATTGGGGGGGCTACTTAATGTTTATGTCCATTGCAAACCTTCAACTACATGCGAAGTATACGAGCCTCAAGACATCAATAGTTTTAGCCGTCATATTATTTATGACTGTACGTGTTTTGTTGATAGAATTGTGGTGTGGTCCTCTGTGTGTGCGTGCGGTGCGCGCGCGCGCGCGCGCGCGGTTGTGTGTGTGGTGTGGGTGTGGTGTGTGTGTGTGTGTGTGTAGGTGTTGTGTGTGTGTGTGTGTGTGTGTGTGTGTGCGCGCGCGCGCGTCGCGCGCGCGCATGCAGGTGATATATGTGCGGCACTCATGTGCGTGCACTTCGTTGTGCCTACAGTGTGCGTGCGCTTGTGGGGTGGTGTGGGGGTGTGTGTGTGTGTGTGTGTGGTGTTGTGTCGGTGTGTGTGTGTGTGTGTGTGTGTGTGAGTGTGTAGGTGGACATACATGGCGCGCGTGCATGCGTGTGTATGTGTGTGTGAGTGTGGTTGTGTACACGGCGCTCAACACGCTTTGGCTTGCGTGTGTGTGTGTGTGTGTGTGTGAAATTCTCTTGTGTATGAAAGCCTTCACGGGACCCAATGATCGTCATGAAAGCCTATTATAGCATTGATACTGAAAGTGCATTTTTAACCGAAAAGAATTTTTTAAAACGCTTAACGCTTTCCTCAAACAACAAAAGAATGAAAGAACGAACGTAATTTGGAATCTTTAAAAGAAATTTCAGCAAATCAAGACACTTACATTACTCCTACCACAAAAAAACCTTTTCGGTTTTAGACACGAATTCAAAAGACTTCATAGTTGGGTTTACTTGCCCTGGACATTTAACAAGACCTGATTTTCAAGAAAAAACGATCCGCCTTTTTTGTCCACCAACAAGATGAAGCTTTCCCTCTACTTTGACGTAATCTTATCATCTAAATATCTGTCGTTTCGAACTGGTTCCTTTTTCCTTTCTTTCCTACTCTCTCCGGCCTACCACCACTCGAATCTCAAAGATTGTTCTATTTCCTGGTGAAGCTTATCCCTAGATGTTGATGTTCTTGTTTCGCTAGGTCCTTTTGATGAACCGATGATCGAAGTAAGAAAAACCACACTTGAGGCTCATAACAAGGTTGGTAAAAATTGGTTTGGTAGCAAAACAAGGTGCAGGCCACACCAAAAAATAATAAGCACCAAGCCTTTCTTAAGGCAGTCGAAATATGTATAGGACTAGTTGGCGCAAGTCGATTTGTTTTTGGGGGTCAGAATTTTCATCAAAAACACTGGTGGTCTGAAAGTTGAATTTCCTTCTCCCTCTCGTCTATTCTTTTCTGTCCCCTCCCACCCCCTCATAGGCTTTTCATTCATAATGGGCCAAATCAAGTGTACACCAGGTGATTCAAAAATCGACCCAGATTAAAATCAAAGGAAAAGGGGACTATTTTGGGGGAGGGACTATTTGGGTTTGGGGTTTGGCTGGGGCTTTCAACTGACACAAAAAGAGATAGGTTCATGGGGTGATTGCACAGAAGTCCTGAAATATGACGTCAACGTGGCGTAAGGTTCAGTATTTGCAAGACTGTATGGTGATTTCATCGGCGTCCGAGGGAGGGGGCGAAATCCCCCCCCCGAAACAATGAACGACCGGGGGGTGGGAATTTTTTGTTCTTTTGATCCAGTTTTTTATCATTAACATTAAATTGCGGGACTGCGAAATGCGGCCTTCGAACTTATGGTAGGTCTCTAACAAACCGCTTATAATATATCATTGTATAGTGTTTTAGTGTCAAAAAATCCTAAAACTGGGTGTTGGTGGCCACCAGAAAAAAACACACACAATTAGTGGGGAAGAGAAAAAACAAAAGAAAAAAAGCGGTGGCCCGTCGCCCTTCAAGGGCGACAATATGGCGTTCAACACAGTCAAGACCTAAAGTTCTTCTTATCCCCTCTCAGACCTAATAATTTCATAAAAAAAAAGAAAAAAAAAAAAAAAAAAAAAACCAAACTAGATCTGTGTTGTGGACCGAATGTTATCACACTATCATACCCGGCGGCCGCCCCCAGCCCCCTCTCCTCCTCTCCTCATCCGGGCATCTTAACACCTCCCACCCCGCAATTGCACTACTTGCATAGCACTCCACTCTGTCATCAATTACGACTCACATCACGCACTCCCCGTCCCCCGCCGTTCCACTCTGAAAACACCACTGCCCTCACACTCGACTCTCATGTTTCCCTCCACGGCACACACTTCCCCTCTCCCTTCCCCTCTCCCCCTCTCCCTCATCTCCCTCTCCCCCCCCCCCCCCCCTCCCCCCCCCCACCCCGCCCCCCCCCCCCCCCTGTAGCACTCCCCCCTCTCCCCCCCCCTAACTCAGTGCTGACCCAGACGCCCGCGTTTGTTTGATTTCTGTTCGGAAATACGTCAAAACATCAGGAAATAAAAGAAATATTCTGATCTCGCCTAGAAATAACGAAAAAGTTTACATATATTATATATTCAGACGACTTGAAATAATCTATGAAATTTAGTTAGAGTCTGAAATCATGAACATAAATGACAAGACTATAAATCGCTGAACCGACCCCGACCAACAATCAAGCATTGACGAAGAACCTGCTGCTGCCCATATTTTCGTCTGATCTTGGGATGTTTGTATCTCAGAATGCGGCACCGATGGAGTGATGGAGTACAATGTGGACAGGTGGATGAAACTAGG
>JADBJO010013830.1:37500-42500 GCA_016801955.1 Conus betulinus
CATAAAGTGGGTTATTATGATTCGACTGTTATGGAGAATCAGATAACGATATATCGATCTGATGCACCAAGTGCAAGGTTACTGCAAGTCCGAAAGATTACAATGATTTTCATTTCAGCACTATCATGACTATGATCGCATACACTGAACCAGAAGTACTAACTGAAAAAGGTGGAAAACCGTAAATTTTGACTGACACTGGGTTAATTCTTTTTCTTTTTTTTTTTTTTTTTTCCCCCCAAAGGTAGCAATCATACCAACGAAACTTCTAATGAACAAGTCATTCATTAATCATACTATAGATCTACTTCCATTAAACACGTAATTTAAAATAAGCACGAAACCCCTTCATTTTCAAACATGTTCATCTGAGATTAATTCCTGTACGCCTGAGCTATTCTGAGTCCCAAATCTCAGTAAAGGTACATCAAATAAACCACCATACGTTAATCAAACCAGAGACGTGATGATCAAACATTACACTCTTTTCCACGTGCTCAAATAGACGCCATTGTTTACACGTGGTTTAAAACTAGAATCTGATTGGCCAGTTTTGAGGGGACGGGATAGCTACACACAAAAAACAAACCTTTATAATTACGCACACTTCGGTAGAGCTAGGGTGATAATCCGAATGAGCAGACATATGTCGTCATCAAAGGGATATTATGGCACACGTGTGGACATTGAAATCCCATGCAAAAATGCACAAACATTGCAGCACGAAAGGCAGCCCGCAGCCTTGACCTAGTTTACATCAAGTTCAGGAGAGAGGTTGATGGCAGAAAGACCTTGCGCAGTGGCGGCGGCCTGTCCCAGACGGGAAACTGCTGTTTCCCCAATCCCAGAGATTCTCAGACATCGACTGGAGTTGAAACTCAACAAGGTAACACTTTGACAAAGATGCCAGTGATGATTTTAACGTTAGTCTCCCGTTTTTCATTGACGATTTGGTTCCGCATGTGTGCCCAAAATGTTCTAGCCCAGTTGGCGCGTGCGTGGAAAGTGTTGTTCGACCACCGGCAAAAGAGATTGGCGAAAACATATCAGCATATGTAATGAGCTATGTGTTTTGAGCGATTTTCTCGACTGATTTTTTGTAGGAACTATAGTTATCAATGTAAAATGATAGAAAAGAGGTATTTCAAACTGGCACGCAGCAAAAATTCTGTCGATAACTAGCTTGATGAAGCGAGTTTCTGTCGCGAAGAGAGCCCACCCTGTTTCGCCTGTCGGCGGTCTCGTCGAGAAGCACGCACCTCTGGCCCGGTCCCCTTTCCCTCACGAGGTCACACGCAACGTAACGGCGCGTGGAAGCTCTTCCACTTTCTTGTTTTCCCCATTTTGATTTGTGACGAATGAGGCCTTCTTTTAGTACTAATAAATCTTGTGAATTCATTCGATGCCCTTTCAGGTGGGCATCAAGTTTGGGACAGTTTTTTTTGACCATTTCCCGTAATTTCAGTAGACTTTTTGAGTGACTTGCTCACTCGATCGTGTTTGACACATGATGACGCGAAGGTGCTCGGGCAGTGTGTGGGTGGGATTGTAAAATCATGCGGCTGTCGGATTACTAGATCAGATCTACCAAATCACAAAGGGAACGTAGGTAGTGGTCAGTTTGTGTACGGATGGATGTGAAACATGAGAATGGATATCGATTCACAGTACTCACATCACCTGTGATCAAATTACTGCTTCGCCTCTTATGAGGACAAGTGGGATTTTATTTATAGTTCATTTCAAGGTCGATGGCGACTGGATTGCGTGATGTGTTGATTCAGTGGGGCAGTCGGCCTGCGATGAAGTTATTGGGTATGTGCGCTGCGCGTTGTCATTCAGTTTGCCAGTCACACAGTTGATCTGATGTGCAGCTCATTGTCCTTTACTTAGTAGCCACGTAATCCGGCATTCACAGGTGTTTAGCTGGTCAGCAGGAACAGAGTTGAGTTACAAAATCAGAATTGAATGTCCAGTATGATAAATGCTAGCAGTACAATTGCTGACTCGTAAATTCTTTAGGTACAAGGCAAGAAAGTATGATGACCTTTATAGTATAGGGGACCATACTTTCATTCGCCTTCAAACATGTCTTTCATTCTGCCATAACATTTGACACAAGTGTCTTGCAAAGGAATGTCGTCAAGAGTCATAAAGGGGATTCTTAAGAAAGGTGTCAGAATTTTGCAAAGATGTGAAAAGCCCCAGGTTTTGTTGTTGGTCGGAATGAACACTCCCCATAAGGTAACTTGTGGATATATGAAAAGTTAAGAAAACTCTTTTATCTTTCGACGTGTAGCAGGTAGCACTGTCAGGTAAAAGACTTTTAGTTCACATTAATACCACCACAATGACTTGCATTTTGTCACTGTCACTTGCACAGTCACCTTGATAGACACAGTTGGTTGGAAGTTCAAGATTTCACCAACTAACTGCAAACAAGTCACTCAGACACTGGCTTGGCGAGAATCCATGAAAAAAAGGTTTCAGTGAAGAGACTACCAGTAACAATTTATCACCTGCTGCTTCAAAAAATCTTGAGCAAATAACCTGAGTTGAATGACAGTAGATTCTATTGCAACGTCGTTCAAAGATGTTTCATTTGATGTAATTTATAATTTTCTAAAGGAGAACACTACTTTCTATTTTATCTGACCAGGGTTCAAGTTAGTAGTAACAGGTTTTTTAAAGAGTTGTGATATCAAAATGGACAAAACGATTTGCTAGCGGTAATGCCTATCAGTTTGATTTCCATTTAATATGATGTTGATGGTGAAAAAGTGGACAGTTATGTTCAAAGTGCTTGACTTTTACTGATAGTTATGATCAGGGTTCCATTTTTGTTTGACTCATTTGCCAGATTTAAACATTAGTAGTGCAGTCACTGTCTGGACTAAGGTGATATATGATGGTTAATTTTATATGTCTTTTTTTTTTATCAGGACATGGCCTGGTTTTGAATGTTGGCCATGGCTGTTTTATTTTGTGCATGGCTGGCTGGGCTATATTTACAGTATGACTGGCTAAAGTATATTCAGAACAAGATGACATGGCAGCCAGTACTTGCAGCTGGTGACAGACAGGAGGCGTTTTAGCATAAGTCATAGAGATTATTCAGTGAACTGAAAATTCTGTGTCACATTGTCAAAATACTTAGACCTTTAATTGAATTTTATGTCATTAGAGAGAAAGCAAAAAGTAGAGTTATTCTGGCACATTTCATGCAGTGTTACATATACACAATAGCTGCTTTTACAGAACACAACAACAAACGTATAAATTACAGTGAAAACAAAAACCAACATGCACACACACACACACACACACACACACACACACACACACACACACACACACACACACACACAGAGTCACACACACACACACACACACACACACACACACACACACACACACACACACACACACACAGGCACATGCATATTGTGAAATGTTTACCAGTACAATATTATGTGATTTTCCATAACCATTTGCTGTGGTAAACTTCAAAAAATTTTTTATGGAATACTCAACACTAGTGACTTATGGTCAGAAATGTTCTGGTCATTACAAGATACTAACAGAATGTTTACACCACCACTTTAACTGCTTGTTTATTACCTCAAGTTTAAACAATATACATGTATGTACTCGCTTCTCTGAAAGTTACATTTATGGCCCAAAATGAAGTTGACTGTAATTATAAACAGGCAGTTAGGAAAAAATGCTGAAAGACCGGTACTGTTAAGCGTGAAAGGAATATTTGCATCTTTGTGTGAGTTTTTATGCCCCTGTTTTGGGGAAAAAAAAAAATTGCTTCTTTATATGAGCTTTGTGCCCTTACTTTGTAAAAAAAAAAAAAGAAAAATTTGTCATGGGCTGTTGGATACCACTACATTGGAAAATTACAGTATTGATTATGGTACATTCGTGGCATACCACTGTTACACAGGACGCAGCAGTCAAGTGCTAAAAGCAGTATGTTGACAAATTGTTCGAAGCAAGCAAACTGCGCGCGTGCACACACTCTCTCTCTCTCTCTCTCTCTCTCTCTCTCTCTCTCTCTCTCTCTCTCTCACACACACACACACACACACACACACACACACACACACACACACACACACACACACACACACACATTTGCCATTAAACAAGTACACATTTGCCAAAGTGAACATGAAAAATATGGTAGTCTTTTCTTGTCTGTAAAGTTGAATTTCTTTCATTCCAGGGGAAAAAGTTTACTGGCATTATTACAGGCAGGGTTCAGTGTGAGACACACACACACACACACAAGTTATTGTCAGACAATGCACATCCTGTGTTGAAGAATGTCACCAGGCAATTGTGTTTCCTTGCTGATTAACTGTGAATCCTCGCAGTCACTGTTCGGTATTTTGTTATGCAGAACAGTTTGAAATTTCCTGGTATCTTACATTACGTTTTGGACGTGATGAATAAAAAAAAAAAACACACACACAAAAAATCCCCAGTGTATGGAAGACCGAACTGATCCAAAAATTGTGCTATTTTATTTTCTAGTATGTGTAGTAAACATGGTCACCAGGCACTGTTTAGAAGACAGTTTCAGTAAGCTGGCAGGATACAGTGTGTTGTTTTGGGAATCCTGTTCCAGTTTTGTATAAGCTTTTATCACTGGCAGAAAATCTTGCGAGTGAAACACTGCTTCATTGCCCTAGACTTGTTGAGGTCTCTTGTGAAATTGCAAAATTTCATTACAACAGATTATAAAAAGTTCGAATACGTTCTCTTGTAAAAGTATCTTTTTTCTCCCTTTTTTAAAATCTTTTTCTTTTCCTTTATTAAAAAAAAAAAATCAAAATTCCCCTCGGTGTACTGTATTATTTCACCAGACGCTCTTTGAGTCTCTGTCATGGTAGACACTCGTAGGACTCTTCAGTGCTGATGCAAATGTTCTCTCAGTGCCAGTGCTTCTTTGACTTCCTGCCATGTTTTTTATCCATCTTGACCCTATG